>CAWUFW010017184.1:0-274327 GCA_963921515.1 Calotriton arnoldi | reverse complement strand
CTGGTGCGAGCTTGGGGCTGCCTGTGCAAGCGCTAGCCTCGCAGGTGAGCATGCATATTGGGGGGCGAGGGAGGACATGAGGGCTGGGGCGAAGATGACTGTATCACTGTCAGTTAGTACAAGGGATGACCCAGATGTGGAAAGGAAGAGACGTGTCCCGTGTGTACTGCAACTAGTCGCCAATCCAACTACCCCCCATGTCCGGAATGTAAGCCCGCACCTAGGCCCGCCCATCCGCCACATCGAACATACCACCAGCACGACAACCTTCCCATTCGAAACACTGACTGGGGGTGGCGACCAGTGAACAATCATGTGTAGCCTACCCACGCGTACATGTGGGCCCTCCATGATCCATGTCACCTGCGGCAAAGACATGACATGCGCAATGAGGGAAGTGAGGAGAGCTGTCCGCCCCACGCGCAGAAGGTGCATCAGCTCCACAGACCCAGCAGCGAGTCCAGCAGGGGTCACATGTGCAGGGGCAGCTGTGCCTGGTGTGAAGGCACATGCATATGGACAGCACATCGACCAATGTGTAGTCTGCCCACATCCACAGTCCATCATCATGCGGACATAGGAATTGAACACAGGGCAACACATCTTAGCTGGTGCACCCACCGTGACCAACAATGCGCAATCATCGACGTACCCGCCCTGTGCATGGCCCCCACCCAACGGAGGCACATCCAGTGCCACCATCCCACACACACAAGCCTTCCACGGAACATGCTGTGTCCAATGGTCAGTACAGAGTCAGCGCCCATCTGGTGGATCCTGAACAGGAGACACATGCACACACATGCCAGCTCCCACTATGTACGACTGCCACCTGGCACGTGCAATGTAACCTCTCACCTGTGACGTGTGACTGCAAGCACACAGCCGTCTTGGCATGGGGCTGTCAATGTGGACACCAGTCAATGTTTCGGGAGGTGTGATCCGTACAGTGCTGTACATAGGGTGCAGTGCTGACACCTACTACTGTCTCATATCCCCTCGTGCCACAGGTCCCACTTGTATTGGCCGCTCAGCCCGTGCCCACATCGTCGTCGTCGTGTGCCATACTCATCCAGCCTCGGAAGCAGTTCCATGCTCAGCAGACACTCATGTTGCCGTGGCGTTGCCGCTTGACGAATATGCAGTCAGTCCCCATCAGCACGCCCCGCAAGTCATTGGGGCCTAGATCCCCATGTGCATGCACATGGCAGTGGTATGTCTCACTTGCCATTGCCATTGTTGGGAGACCTGTGTAAGTGTATTGTGGCCGTGCCGTCCCAGCTTGACAGCTGGGCTGTGGCCCATGTGCTTGCTCAGTCATGTCAGTGATGTGTATGCGAAATTGCTATGTGCCGTGTTGCTTTGACATGTGTCCTCTGCCATTTAACCCAGGCGGAGACCGAACATTGACCGCCCATACCAATTGCTGGCGGACATGGACGATACAGAGGTAATCAGGAAGTTTCGGCTGGACAGGCCAACTCTGCATCGACTGTGTGCCATGTTAGAGCCCCATCTCCGTCCCCGCAGGGTGTATCCGACTGCTGTCACCCCCACGGCTAAGGTGATGGCCGCCATGCATTTCTTCGCCACTGGGTCATTCCAGCACACAGTGGGCATTGGAGGAGGGATGTCCCAGCCCATGTTCAGCAAGGTGCTGAGGGATGTACTGGCAGCCATGATGCTGTACCGGAACAGGTACATCCGCTTCCCCAGGGCTCGTGAATTGGCGGCAGTGAAGGGTGCATTCTATGCCCTTGGCAGAATCCCACACGTCGTGGGAGCCATTGACTGCACTCATGTTGGCCTTGTTCCACCACAGGCCACTGAGCACCTGTACCGCAACAGGAAGCACACGCACTCCCTGAATGTGCAAGTGGTGTGCCTTGCGGACATGGTGATCACCCACGTGTGTGCAAAGTTTCCAGGCTCGGCCCATGACGCACACATAATGCGCAACAGCATCTTGCCACGACTGATGGCCAATCTGCAACAGGATCGTGGCTGTATTGTCGGTGAGTATGTGGAGTGGTGTAGCGTGCTGGTTGTGCGATGCTGTCCCCTGTCCAGTTGGAATAGCAACGGTTCTCTGTGTCCCTCACACCCAGGTGACTCTGCGTATCCGAATGGGGCATGGCTGCTCAGTCCATTGAGGAATCCTCGCACCCCAGCAGACGATCGATACAATGAGGCACATGGGAGGACCAGACGTGTGGTCGAGCGTACCTTTGGCCTCCTCAAGTCCAGGTTCAGGTGCCTGGACCGCACCGGGGGTGCACTGGCGTACTCCCCACAGAAGGTGTGCCAGATAGTGGTGGCGTGCTGCATGCTGCACAATCTGGCCATTCGGAAGCAGATCCCCCTCATTGTGGATGACGGAGATCAACCAGGGCCCCAGCCCGCAGACCAGGACAGCTCGAGTGAGGTGGACAGCGGAGAGGAGGAAGCTGGGAATGTGCGCCAGCAGCTCATCGCCCGCTACTTCACTTGACGGTGAGTGTCCATGTACGACGGATGATGTGTCTGTATCTATGCAGGTGTGTGTGTGCTGTGTCAGGGTGGCCGTATGTTCACTGCGTGCAGTGTGTCAACGCTCCATGGCCAGGGTAGTATGCCACTGTTGGTGACTGTGGCATTGTGCCCTATTGCTCTGTGCGATGTGTGTACATTGCTTGTAGTTGTTGACATGTACTGTGTGATGGGTGTGTGACACACTCATTGAATGTGCTCCTGTTCTGTCTCCCACCCCTAGGTCCCTACAGGCCCTCCGGATTCCATTTCCATGCCACGCATCAGGTGCCTTTCCGCCCAAGGTGGCCGTTGTATTCCGTACAATAAAGACACAGGGCACAAACAGCAGTTAGTGAAAAAGGTGCATTTATTACAAACTGTGACATGTGATTGTGTGTAAGGTGATGACAAAAGTGGTGCGTGCAGTGACAATGAGCTGTCGGTCATGGCTGCGTGATGATCAGGGTGTACCCACTGGTTCTATGTCCATAGTCCAACACACACATGCCATCCAGATGGCTGTGTGGAGTGGGATCGTAGAGCAAGTCAATGCAGTGGCTGGTCAAGGAAGGCTGGCGGAAGGCTGGCTGGCTGCCTCACTTGCGACTGGAGCGTGCGAAGTCCTCCCGGGAGATCTGTTTCCTCTTCGGACGGCCCCTTCCACGTTTGGGAGGGGGGTGTGTGGTGGCGACCTGCTGGTGGTGGGTGAGGTGTGCTCACTGGCTGTGGACGCAGGGGAAGTGGACACTGCTGCCCGAGCCTGCGCCCTAGCAGGTGGTGGCGGAGGTGGTGTTGCTGGCCTTGCCTGTGACCCCACCGCCACCACCAGCTGGCCCATGAGGTCCACGAGTTGGTCCATACGGGACACGAATTGGCCCATATGGGCGTCCATGGACCTCAGCACCCCCAGCACCTCCCGCGTGTCAGTAGCAGACCTGGCCCATTGTCCTTGGGCCTCTTCATAGGCCCCAAGGACTCTGGCCATTTGAGGCAGGGCATGGCTCCCAGGGGAGGCTGGCGTTTCCCTGACCCTGCTCCTCCTACCAGTCCTGCTGCCACCGGCCTGCCCACTAGCCACATTGCTCACCACGGTCCTCGCTGTGGCTCCCAGGGTGGATCCAGTCGGCCGGGCCACCACCTGCGCTGGGGCTGGTGCCAGCGAAGACGTGGTGGTGGTGGAGGCGGTGGTGGTCGGTGCGGCGATGGTGGCGGTTGCGGCAGTGGTAGTGGCCGCAATGACCGTGGGTGTGGCCGCAACGACAGTGGCAGCAGGGGACTGGGACTGTTCAGCATCCCTGGATGATGGGTTGGTGGGTAGGAGGGGTCCTGGGGAGCGGCTGGGCCCTGCCACGCCAGATGGGCCAGCTTGGTGGTCCGTGTCCGAAGAGGTGGACAGATCCTCCAGATCCGTGTGTCCTCGTTGGGGGCTTGTAGGCTGGCTGTGCTGGCTGCTGTCTCCATCCCCAGCGTCCAGCAGTTCGTCACCTGTGGAGAGAATGAGATTTGTTATTGTGTTGCACCTGGCGAAGTATGTATTAGTCGTCTGACATTGGCAGTTCGTGCAATCTCGTACATGGGTTTCCCGGAGGCGAGTGTGTGGCTGTGGCATCTGTAGGTGTGTGTGCTAGGCAATGGGACTGTGTGCTGTGCACATGTGGCATGGGACGGATTGGCCATGCCGATGGGTGTGTTGCTTTGCCCCTACTCATTGTGACTCTGGTGTATGCGGGCTCCTGGCCCATCCTGGGTCTGGTTTGTACTTTGCTTTTGGAGTTCAAATGGAACGCTTAGGAACGCATATGGCAACATGGGGGCCATGCCCCAGATTCGCATTTGGGAGGGAATCTGCTTTTGGGGTTCAAATGGAACGCTTAGGAACGCATATGGCAACATGGGGGCCATGCCCCAGATTCGCATTTGGGAGGGAATATGCTTTTGGGGTTCAAATGGAACGCTTAGGAACGCATATGGCAACATGGGGGCCATGCCCCAGATTCGCATTTGGGAGGGTATATGCTTTTGGGGTACATGCTGTGAGCCATGGGTGCCGAACGTGACATGTGTTGTGGCAGCATGAGAGTGCATGGTCTGAGGTGTGTGCATGCCTGACATGCCCTGCATATTTGCTGTCTGTTGTGGTTACTGGACATGGCATTGGACGCATCGTTATGAGTGAGTGATAGTTGTGTGCCAGCCAACGTATTGCAGTTGTCCCATCTCCTTGGTGTGCGTGCTGCCCTGTGCCATGTGCATCACTGCAGTGCTCGGGGGGGTGTGGCCCATGTTGTGTGTTGTTGCTCACAGTGTGTCGTGCGCTTAATTGACTTCTGGCACATGGTTGGGCATGGGCATGTGTCTTAGCGTGACTGCTGTATGTGTGGCAGCTGTGCGGATGACATGCCTTTCATGAGACTGGGGCTGACGGATGGGATGGATGGTATGTTGTATGTGCATGGTGTGTCTGTGTGTTTGATGGGTTCAGTGGTGTTCGTGTGCATTTCTGTTGTTCCGCTCTGTTGCGTCTAGTGTTGTTTGTCTTACATAGGCGTAGTTGTGGGGTGTGTGGTTGACAGGCAGTAGGGGCTACATGGACAGGACTTCAATGGTGTTTCGGTGGTGTGTGATGAGTTGCACAGTGGCTGCCGTGTGGGACTATATTCAGTGTGGCTTGTGCATGCAGACGTGGCTCCTTGGGTGTTGCTATGTCTGTGATGGGTCATGTGGGGTGTGAGTCTGCTGTTCATGTCCGTGTGCACATTGTTCACTTGTTCGTGACGGTGGGCGGTGCTGCGTGTTCGTGTGCTACGTGACATGTCCCATGTGTTGGTGGTGTTATGGTCCTCATGCCTCCAGTAATCCAGCCCTGTCCAGTTTCCCACCTGCAAGTTGTTCGTGCGTGCACTGTACTGGATGCCACATGGCTCTTAGCGGGGGTGCTCCATGTTGCAGGTCTGTGGGGGTGGGGGGGTGTAGTGGGTCGTGGGGGTGGCTGTACACCCACTGACACCGATTGCTGTGGACCGTGATGTCTGCCTTTCGGCTGTCGTTGTGCACTGCGGTGGCTGACACGTGGGTGTGGGGTGTGGGGGATGCTCCTCCTTGCTGTGCTGTGGGACTGGGGACTGGTGTGTGTTGTACTTGGGCTGTCCCCCTCCGACCCACTGCACTTTGTGTTCCTGCCACTTACCTGTTACTTGTCGGTTGGTGCAGCTGTGCCTGACACATGGGTGTGGGGAGTGCTCCACCTTGCTGGTCTGTGGGAGTGGGGGCCTGGTGGGTGTTGTACTTCAGCTGTCCCCCTCCGACCCACTGCACTTTGTGTTCCTGCCACTTACCTGTTACTTGTCGGTTGGTGCAGCTGTGCCTGACACATGGGTGTGGGGAGTGCTCCACCTTGCTGGTCTGTGGGAGTGGGGGCCTGGTGGGTGTTGTACTTCAGCTGTCCCCCTCCGACCCACTGCACTTCGTGTTCCTGCCACTTACCTGTTACTTGTCGGTTAGTGCAGCTGTGGTGGACACATGGGTGTGGTGGGTGCTCGTTGTGGCGCTTCTGGCATATTTGGGGACCTGTTGGTGGTTACGTGGCTGGCTTAGTGTACACATGTCCCCACGCATCTTACAGTTGTTCGGTTTGGGCTGTGTGTGGTAGTGTCTGTTGCATGTGCGTGTGATGTGTTGTGTATTGTGTGCTGGACATGGGGGTGTTTGTCCCTGGGAGCTGTGGCATGGTGGTTGCGCATGTGTGTACATAGCGGTGTGCTGGTATACATTAGTTTGTACTTACCAGCCTCCACTCCCCCTGCTAATCCGGCGAGGATCTCCGGATGGATTACGACTCGCACCTTCTCCTCCCACGCTTTGAAGGTCTTAAAGAGCGCGGGATTCCCTCCGCCAGTGACGGCAGCCAGCTCTCTGTTTTTGCCCTCCTTCTTCTTGACCAGGCTCTTTACGTCATTCCAACGTTTGTTTATCTCGGTTCTGTTCCTGGGCAGGGTCCCGACTGCATTGACCTGGTCTACGATCCGGGTCCACATTCTGTTTCTGGTGGCTAGTGGTGTGTGCTGGACCATGTTCCCATAGATTTGTGGGTACACCTTGATGATCTCGTCGACCATGACCGTCAGCTCCATGGGCGTGAACTTGGGCATCCTTTGTGGTGCCATGGTGTTTGTGGTGCTGGTGCGGTGTGTGTTGTGTAATGTGCAGGGGGTTTGTGGTGCCGGTGTTTGGTGGTGGTGGTGGTGGTTGTGATGTGTGCGTTTCTGTGGTGTGCTGCTGTCCTTGCTGTGTCACTGTGTCCTCTCCTCTCCTCTCTGGTTTGCAATGTAGCAAGGGGTTGTGGTCTGTGGGAGTGCTGCTTTTGTACTCACCTATGTGGGTGTGTCCTCATGGTCTGTTGTTTTCAGGTGTGTTGTGTCTGGGGTTCTGGCCTTTGTATTTTTTGTTTGTCCGGGGGGTGTTTTCGGGATGTGTACTGTGCTTGTGTATTTGTGCGTGCCTTGCTGTGTGGACTTGTTGGCCATGTTGTGTGCTATTGGTTTTGTGTGCGGATGGTTTCTGTGCAGGTACGTGGGCGCCATGGCTTCTGCCGTGTCGATTCTCATCGGCGTTGTTTGCGCTGGCGGGCGGTATATTTGTTGTTTTTCCGCGCTCATGGCGGTGCGATCGTAATTTCACGTGCGGTGTGTCGGCCGTGTGGGCGGGCGGTTTTGTGTTGTCGTGCGTGTTTCCGTCCGTGGTGGGCGGTTTGACTCCGACTCGGACGATGGCGGGCGGTATTTTGTATGATTTTTCCGCCGATGGCGGTTTTCAGTTTGTGTACTCATAATGGCGTGGTCGGTGTTCAGGCGGTGTGTGCGGGCGGATTTTTGCCGCTTCCATGCCTGGCGGATTTTTTTACGCCGGGTATCGTAATGTGCCCCATAGTTGTTAATAATATACATTTTTTTGTGTTTTGTATGTTAGTATATGTGTTAAAAGTATAGCTTATTTTTGTAATGTATGTTTGAATTTTTTACAAGTAATTAATTTTATGTTAATTAATTTTTGCGTATTTCAGTTCCGTAGCGGGTTGTGGGTTTATAGGGGAATAGGGTGGGAAGTAATTTAATTATAATATATTTATTAATAATTTTTTAGAAGTTATTAATTTTTTTAAAACATAAATATTGCGTTTTAGTTCCGTAGCGGGTTGTGGGTTTATAGGGGAATAGGGTGGGAAGTAATTCAATTATCATTAATTAATTAATAATTGTATTAATTAATATTTATGTAATTAATATTTTATATTGTTAATTGTGTTAAAAAGTGTTATTAATTAGTTATTAATTGGATATTAATTATTAATAAATACTTGGTAAATATGTTAATTGTGTCATTTTTTTATGAGTTGGTTCTGGGTTTATAGGGGAATAGGGTGGGTAGTAATTTAATTACAATTAATTAATTTATACTTTTATTAATTAATATTTATGTAATTAATATTTTATATTGTTAATTGTGTTTAAAAGATTTTATTAATTAGTTATTAATTGGATATTAATTATTAATAAATAATTGGTAAATATGTTAATTGTGTAATTTTTTTATGAGTTGGTTGTGGGTTGATAGGGAGTAGGGTGGGAAGTAATTTAATTTTAATATTTCTTTTTTTATATACAATATTTATTTAAAGTTATTTTATAGTGTTAATTGTGTGAATTAATTTATTTTTGATTGTTTTTAATTTGCTTGTTAATTGTTATTAGTTAATTAATTAATTGTTAAATAATTATTTTAATTGTGTAATATTTTACAATATTGGTGGTGACGTTTATAGGGGAATACAGTGGGAGGTAAATTATTTTTGAAAAATTTATTATTTGTTAATTAATGTTAATTATTTTGCAGGAGTGGGAATACTAAATTATTCCCCTCCCCTATCCAACACTTTCCCTACTGTTACACTTGGTGGAGTGGGAATAGTAATTTTTACATACCCGCTATCCAGCACTTTTCCTACTGTTACACTTGGTGGAGTGGGAATAGTAAATTATTCCCACCCGCTATCCAACACTTTCCCTACTGTTGCACTCGCTGGAGTGGGAATAGTAATTTTTACCCACCCGCTATCCAACACTTTCCCTACTGTTACACTCGCTGGAGTGGGAATAGTAATTTTTACCCACCCACTATCCAACACTTTCCCTACTGTTGCACTCACTGGAGTGGGAATAGTAATTTTTACCCACCCGCTATCCAACACTTTCCCTACTGTTGCACTCACTGGAGTGGGAATAGTAATTTTTACCCACCCACTATCCAACACTTTCCCTACTGTTGCACTCACTGGAGTGGGAATAGTAATTTTTACATACCCGCTAGCCAACACTTTCCCTACTGTTACACTTGGTGGAGTGGGAATAGTAAATTATTCCCACCCGCTATCCAACACTTTCCCTACTGTTGCACTCGCTGGAGTGGGAATAGTAATTTTTACCCACCCGCTATCCAACACTTTCCCTACTGTTACACTCACTGGAGTGGGAATAGTAATTTTTACATACCCGCTATCTAACACTTTCCCTACTGTTGCACTCGCTGGAGTGGGAATAGTAATTTTTACCCACCCACTATCCAACACTTTCCCTACTGTTGCACTCACTGGAGTGGGAATAGTAATTTTTACCCACCCGCTATCCAACACTTTCCCTACTGTTGCACTCACTGGAGTGGGAATAGTAATTTTTACCCACCCGCTATCCAACACTTTCCCTACTGTTGCACTCACTGGAGTGGGAATAGTAATTTTTACATACCCGCTAGCCAACACTTTCCCTACTGTTACACTTGGTGGAGTGGGAATAGTAAATTATTCCCACCCGCTATCCAACACTTTCCCTACTGTTGCACTCGCTGGCGTGGGAATAGTAATTTTTACCCACCCGCTATCCAACACTTTCCCTACTGTTGCACTCACTGGAGTGGGAATAGTAATTTTTACATACACGCTATCCAACACTTTCCCCACTGTTGCACTCACTGGAGTGGGAATAGTAAATTTAACGCCCCGCTATCCAAAACTTTCCCTACTGTTACACTCGTTGGAGTGGGAATAGTAATTTTTACCCACCCGCTATCCAACACTTTCCTTACTGTTGCACTCACTGGAGTGGGAATAGTAAATTATTCCCCTCCGCTATCCAACACTTTCCCTACTGTTGCATTTGCTGTAGTGGGAATAGTAAATTATTCCCCTCCGCTATCCAATACTTTCCCTACTGTTGCACTTTCTGTAGTGGGAATAGTAATTTTATCCCCTATGCTATCCAACATTTCCCTACTTTTATAGTTAATGTAGTGTAAAATATTTTTTTTAAAAATAAATATTAATTTTAATATTTTAATTTATTGTATATTTATTTTATTTTTATATTTATATTACAGGTGTATGTATATATATATAACTTTTCTTATGTTTCTAACATTTTATAATTAAATAAAATAATTATTTATTAATATTATTAAGTTAATATATATAATAAAAAAAAATCAATATGTATGTTTACTACGCGCACCCGGGGAAGGAGGGACTTAGCCGCCAGGCACGAACGCTGCGTACCGGCTCTAAATGCAACAGAGGCCCCGGCTTGGCAGGCCTCAGGAGAAACTGGGACAGGTGGCCTGAATTCATGCCTGAGAAGACACCGCCATAGTGGAGAGTCTGCACACGGGCTCTCACTTTCTGTCGGACCCCTGGAGAGCTGCTACTTGCCGGAGGCGGCGGAGAACCTTGCGTAGCAGCCTTAATTCACGGCATGTTGGGACTGACAATTGGGCTGTGGAAGGCTCCTTGAGGCAGGGCAAGCCCCTCTGGGCCCCACAGTGAGGAAGCGGGGATCGGCAGTGAAACAGTCCGCATAGCAGTGGAACATTAGAAACGATCTCGGGCACAACCCATAACTTTTTTGGGAGTCCCTGCAGGCCTGGGCACCTGAGTAATCACCCCCAGAAACGGTCAAGAAGTATGAACAAACGACGTGGTCCGGTGGGGCTGGCCTCAATTGGACCTGGGACCCAGCAGGGTGGTGTGTAAAGAGCACATAAGGTTTATTGGGCTGCCTACTTGACTTGGCTGCTGCCGGATATATTGCTTGGTACATCAGGGGCGCAATCCTAGCCTGTTCCTACCGCGCACCCAATCCAGGCGCGGGGAAGCCCAGAGGAGGGATGCCGGTGGGGAGCTGCCACCATACAAGTGTTCCACAGACCTCCAGTAGCAGGGGAGTTATTCCTGCTTGGCTCCGTGTTCAGACCCCCTGACCCCCCCCCCCTCGACGGCAGCAGGGTTGGTGGACCAGGAAACCCGACAGGCCAACAGGGAAAGTTTCCCCCTGGGCAGGTGGCGGCGAGTACTGGGACCATCCCTTGGTAAATCGGCCATATAACACGCGCTGCATCCCAACAATGGCAAGTGGGAAAGGGTCCAAGACACTGGCGCAAAACAAACTTGCCAAATTGCTTGGTCTACCGCGAGTGAGAATAAGGACACCGCGTCTCAAGAGGACGCGGACAGTCAACAGAGCCCATCACAGCAGCAGGAATTGACGCTCCAGGACATTATGGCGGCCATTACAGGAGTGCGGACATCCCTGGAGACTCGCATCGATACCGTGAATCTTGAGGTGTCTCTCATCAGGGCAGACCTTAGGAAAATGGACTCCAGAGTGAAGGAGGTAGAAGATGTCACAAGCGTGTTAAATAAAGATACTGCCCTGCTTAAAACACAAGTGAGCCAATTGCAAGAGAGACAGCTTAAAATGGAGGGACTACTCGATGAATATGAAGGGAGGGCCCGAAGAAACAACATACGTATCCTGGGGGTCCCGGAGCGGGCGGAGGGGCCTGCGGTAGACCTATTCATTGAAAACCTCATTGAAACAGCTACAACCAAAGCGACTCTCAAACTATTTTTCCATCGAACGCGGGCACCGTGTCCCCAGGGGTAGGCCTAAGCCAGGGGCCCCTCCTAGGCCGATTATAGCGCAAGTCTTCAATTTTCGAGAGCGCAACATCATACTCCAAACTTCACGCTCTAACCCACCAATTAAATTTAAGGACAGTGTGGTCTCCTTCTTCCCGGACTTTACCACAAAGGTCCAAGCCCAACGTCGCAGCTTCATGGCGATCAAACAAGCACTGAGAGACAAGGAGATAAAATATGCCATGCTTTTCCCGGCGAAACTCCGCATTGAATCAGAGGGCAAGGCATGGTTCTTCTTCTCTTCCCCTGAAGATGCTTGGGACTGGCTAGATGGCCAGCGTCGGGTAGAGAAACCGCAAAAGGAGCGCAACGGAGGGCTCCGCTCTTCTAGACCTGACCAAAACGCCGAACAGGAAGGTGATCTAGTCCGGAGCGATATGAACTCCACGACACGCAGCTGAGAAAACGGCGTTCAGGTTGTTCATGGACATATTTGCTCTAAATAGTGTTTATAAGGTAAAATATTGGGTCCGGTGAAGCGTAATGGGACATCTCCCCTGGCCCATAGTAACTGAGTGTGCTGTTGATATGCAAATAAGGTTTTGGGGAATTTACTATCAGAAGATTTAGTAGCACGGCACGTAAAGGAACCAGGATCTTTCCCCGTTATCCATTTTAATGTGATCCCATCCTTGGGGACGGACTTAACGTCACGCAGCTAAGCGGGAGGCGCTCCTGGGTCTGGTATGGACACATTCGCCACGCATATGAGACTCTAAGGTGGGATGGTGACATATGTGCAAAATAGAGGGGTATTTCCCCCGAATTGAGCCTGGGTGTTTGACCCTATCATGTAGCGGGAGGTGGAGGAACTTGCTACCCTGTACTTTAGTATTAAAACATACGATGGGCTGGGATCTCTCCCCACAATATAGTATACTATGAGGTTATCCTTACAATAAGGCGGGGGGAACGGCTGCAACCCAAGCACCTTTCCAATAGAGGGTGGGGCGATAGGCACTCTGCCTAGTTGGGGAGTGGGTAGTTTGAAATCCACTGGCAGGGGGCAGGGAGGGGGGAGGTGAGGGAGGGGAGTAACACAGTATGGTTTTGTTTTTGGTTTTTAATCACACAGTATGTACGGTCAAACTTGTTTCATGTTCTTCTCACTCCAATTGCGAGGTATGCAGACATGTGGATTCCTTGTCAGCCTAGGCCCGAATGTCATTTCGAATCTACACAGTTGGTTAATATATGGTATGGTGTATATGTCGCTCCCCATGATGCACACCTGAGCTTCTATGTGAGTTATTTACCCATTTCATGGCAGGGACGACAATAGATACATCTCTATCTATCCTGACGTGGAATGTCAATGGCTTAGGGGATAAAATAAAACGTGGAGTTGTGTTACAATATCTGAAGAAACAAGCCCCGGATCTGGTCTTATTGCAAGAAACACACTTAATGGGAAATAAGTGTCAGGCCCTCACACAGTGGGGATACAAACTTCTAGTCCATGCGGGGTTTACCTCAGGTTCAAGAGGTACCAGTATCCTAGTCAGGAAAAACCTTGCACTCATTCCAACACGCACATGGGCTGACCCTCAGGGACGGTTTGCAGTTTTGGAGGCTAACTGGGAAGGGAAGCCGTTAAATGTGGTATCAGCGTATCTTCCACCTGCACTGGGCAAGGAAGCACTCGCAGACCTGGGGAAAATCATGGTAGATCTCCCTATGGGCACCTTAATTATAGGTGGTGACTTTAACATGACTATGGATGACCAACAAGACAGATATCCACGACGACCCCTAACACGCCCCACTACACAGATGGGAGATTTTACATGGGCCATGGGCCTCACAGATATTTGGCGCTCTTTACAGCCAGGTACTACACACTACACTTATTATTCTAACGCGCACAAAAGCATGTCCCGGATAGATTACTTTTTGACACACCTGCCGGATGTCGGTCATTTTCGACACCCACGAGCTTTGCCGAGAGGTATTTCGGACCACTCTCTGGTGTGGGTCGAGCTCACTCACTTTCAAAGTAGGCAGCGTAGCACCATAGTCCTTAATCCCTGGCTGCTTAAAATCCCAGACATAAAAGAGACTTTGCTCACTCATACAGACTATTACTTTGCTGAAAATGTTGGTTCGGTGGAATCGGCACAGACAATATGGGAGGCCTATAAGGCAGTGGTGAAGGGGCAAGCACTGGCGTTAAAAGTGGGGTATATTCGGAAGCAGAACCAACTGCTGTCAGACCTTGAGAGCGAGCTCCAAAAGCTAGAGGAGCAAAATACTGATTCCCCGAATGAAGTCACAACACATCAATTAGCCATTTAACAGTTGGAGTACAAAACCTTGGCAGGTGAGAAGGCACGGGCCAGACTACTACAAACGCAACATAAGGTGTATGAGATGGGAGACAGGGCCAGGAAAATGCTAGCTTGGTTGGAGAGACAGGAACAGGGGGACCGCTGGGTACCCAGACTGACCCTTCAGGATGCAACACAGATCTCAGATCCACGAGATATTGCAGAGGCATTTGCGGACCACTTAGAAAAGGTTTACACCTCCTCAACCACATATACAACTGAAGACTCCCGACAACTGCTAGCGGGCATAAACCTGCCTACATTATCTGACGCAGATAGAAGTGTGCTGGAAGAAGAACTTACAGATGACGAAATTAGTGGGGCCATAAATAGTATCCAATCAGGGAAGGCAATGCGACCTAACGGAGTCCCTATTGATTTTGTTAAGTCGGTGGCCTCTCGGGTTGCACCCCATCTTAAAAACATGTATAATGAGAGCTTTGAGAAAGGAAACCTACCTGACGATCAACGCCTGGCCTCTATTGTCGCTATTCGAAAACCGGGGAAGCCCGCTGACAGGTGTAGCTCTTATCGGCCGATCTCTTTAATTAACGTTGAGGCCAAAATTTTAACCAAACTTTTAGCAAACCGTCTCATATCAATAATCCCATCATTGGTGCATGCGGACCAATCTGGTTTTGTGCCGAGGAGGAATACGGCATTAAACATCCGTCGCCTTCACAGTGTTTTGGGGAGGCAAACATTTATAGCGGAGGACGCTGTGGTGCTCTCCTTAGATGCTTCCATGGCGTTTGACTCCATAGAGTGGCCGTACCTTTTTCAGGTGCTACGGCGCTTTGGGTTCGGCCTGAAATTTTTGGGTTGGATTCAGTTGCTGTATGAGGATCTGCGAGGTCAGGTGAGGGTTAATAATCGCACGTCTCGAGCGTTTACCTTAGGAAGAGGTACAGACAGAGCTGCCCCCTGTCCCCCCTGATTTTCTCCTTGATCATGGAGCCATTGGCGTCCTGGGTGAGAGGAGACGTACTGCTTAGAGGGCTGAAATGGGCTGAAGGACATGAAGATAGGATATTGCTTTACGCGGACGATATCCTCGTATATTTAGCATCCTCCCGCTCATCGTTACATAGACTTTTGAATATTTTCACCAACTTTGGTAAGTACTCTGGCTACGCCATAAATTGGACTAAATCAGTGCTGTTTGTTCTTCGCGGTCCAGTTCCTAGGCTTCCTCAGGGCTGTGAGATCGAGGTGGCCCTTGATGGATTCCGCTACCTGGGGATTTTTATTATCCCAGACCCACAACTCTTTCATGATAAAAATCTAGCTGTCCCCTTTGAGAAACTCCGTGGTGTTGTCAAACACTGGAGATCTCTACCGTTTTCCCTGTTGGGCCGTGCAGCTTTGTTTAAGATGCTGGCTCTCCCACGGTTTTTATATATCCTCCAGATTTGCCCCTATAAAATCTCTGACACATATTTTACCAGCATTGAGGGTGAGGTTCGTTCATTATTGTGGAATGGTAGAGCACCTCGCATTGCTTTGCGCAAATTGACGAAAGGGTGGTACGACGGAGGGATTGCACTTCTGGATATACGACTGTACTACTGGGCCTCGCAACTGGTGGTAGTAAATCACTGGATGTACCGCTCTCCGATAGACCCTGCCTACATGTTAGACAGATATCAGATGGGGAGAGAGGGTTGCCTAGGAGCTTTATATACGAAGCTTCGGAAAGGGAGATACCTGGGCCCTACGGCTTGAACAGTGGAGATTTGGCATCAGGTGACTAAACGCCTGGGCTGGACTGATGTATTGACCCAGGCCACACCGTTGTGGTCCACTCAGAAATTAGGACTCCTCTGTTATCAACCAGGATTTGATAAATGGGATACAATAGGAATTTCCACCATAGGCCATCTAGTTAAGAAAGGTAAAATCCTCACATTCTGTGAATTACAGGAGAAATACGAATTGGCGCAGGGGGGGACATTTCGATACTTGCAGGTCCGTCACCCCCTAACAGCAGCACTCCCAGATATAGGAACTTTACCGGACTCATCCCCTTTGGAGGACCGGTTGCTCTCTGAACCAATCCCAGATAAGGCCATATCACTAACATACCACAAGCTATGCAACAACCTACCTGATCCCTTTCAAGCTCTCCGGAATAGTTGGCAAGCCGACTTGGGTGACATAGCAGACGAGGATTGGCAAACGGCACTGATGTCCCCGAGAGAAGCTGCTGTTGCACTTCGCTTTCGTTTGATACAATTAAAAATTCTACATAGAATGTACTTCACTGGGGTTACCCTAGCAAGAATAGGAACTAGACAGGATGCACTGTGTCTGCGCGGGTGTCACCAAGAGGCAACTTTTTACCACACAATATGGGACTGTCCTTTCATACGGCTCATATGGGAGGGGGTGACAAAACACTTGCGGGACGCTCTAGGGAAACAGATCAACCTTACGCCACCATTAGGACTTCTTAATATTTGGGAAGCAACTGATCTTATGGAGGTGGAGCAACAGCTGGCTACTTTGGGATACACACTGGTGAAAAGAGCAATAGCAATGAAGTGGGGAGTAGCAGAAAGACCAAAGACAGGGGCCTGGGCTGCGGAATTGGATAAGTGCATGATTGCAGAAAAGGACGTGTATAAATCAAGAGGATGTCCCAAGTAATGGGATAAAAAGTGGGGTGGGTGGAACAAATATCGAGGGGACTTGTGTATATCACCGACCGTAGAAATGGAATTGTCAAGGAATAACCAAAATGTACCTGGATTGATTGACTGATCTATTATTTATTGTTAAATAACATGCACCTGATGTCATAAAGTTGAACTGTATGCATAATACTGTTTGTGATTATTTGCAATTGTAATTAATAAAAAAACAGTTAAAAAAAATATATGTATGTTTAATTTTTTATTATATTACATTTATCATTTATCAGTCTTTAACATTTTTAAATAATTCTAACTATGTTTTTATTAATTATATTTATTATTTAATTATTTTTATATTATTTTTAAGACATTTTAAAAAAACGATATTTTAAACAACAATATTTTAAACAACGATATTTTTGTACTTACCATTGTAGAGATAGGCTGTCGATATTCTGTCCATCGATATTGTAGACTCGATATTCCTGTAGCTCGACATAATGTCCGTCGATATTCTGTCAGTGATCCGCTACAGACATAACTGTCTCTGTAGATCACAGCAATGCCACCTCCTCTGCCGCTGGTTCTATTCACATTCTTCAAGTGGTAACTGTGGGGGAGTACTAAAGCAGGTGCCGCTACCGTGGTCTGGCTTAGCCAGGTTTCAGCAAGAAATTGGGCATCTGGGGCATTGTCCTGGATGAAATCGAAGACATTAGCATGGTGTATAACCAGGGAGCAACAGTTGATTCTGTAAAGCTTATACTCCGTGAACTGGGGTGGAATCTGAAAAGGCAGCCTAGTGATAGGTACTGGAGGGCTAAACACAAAACTGCAGAACTTGCAGTGTCAAGGAAACTCATCTGGTGCCCACTTGTGCTCTCTGCAGAGCCGTGGGGAGAGCCTAAGGCTCGGAGTTCACCTGGGAATAAACTAGCCTATGGTAGCTGGAAGGAACAGGGTGCCTGGCCCCTGTCACCATCCAGGCATGGATGGGCAAAGATGGACTTGCCTTTGGTGCACCCACTGTGCTCGTTCTTTGTGCGCCTGCACCGCTACCTCCATTAAATGCCAGGGTAGCTCTAACAGGCTCCTCCCAGGCCCGTCAGGGATTGGTTCACCCTGGACTGGGATCAGTGCAGTCGACGCGATTGCTTAACAGCAAGGTGCTGGCAGTACAGGCAAATACAAAGTAAATCAAATAGAAATAAAGTTCTTAAACATATTTTAAAAGTTTAAAATAGCAATGTGCAAATTAGTAGCCGAGTAGCAGCGTTACAGGGGAAGCTGGCACGTCCATGTGCTGCCTCCATTAAATGCCGGGGAAGCTCTAACAAGCTCCTAACAGGCCCCTCAGTGATTGGCATCCCTGGACCAATCAGAGCGGTGCAACTGCCATCAGTGCAGTCAACGCAATTGCTTAACGACAAGGAGCTGGCACTACAGGCAAATACAACGTAAATCAGATACAAATAAAGTGCATAAAAGTATTTTAAAAGGTTAAATAAGTCATGTGCAATTCAGCATCTGAGTAGCAGCGTTACATCAGAGGCTGGCACGTCTGTGCCACTGCCTACATTAAATGTCGGGGAAGCTCTAACAAGCTCCTCCCAGGCCCATCAGTGATTGGTTCCCCTGGACCAATCAGAGCGGTGCAACTGGCGTCAGTGCAGTCGTCGCGATTGCTCAACGACAAGGAGCTGGCAGTACAGGCAAATACAAAGTAAATCAGATTCAAATAAAGGGCCCTATTCACAAAGGTAAACTTACACTTTTGTGTAAGCTTACTACTTTTCGGTATTGACAAAGGTGAACTAAGACTAAAAGTCTGACTTTACTACTTTTCGGTGTTCACAAAGGTAAGTTACTACTAGTAAAGTTAGGCTTTTGATCTAAGGTTACCTTTGTGAATACCAAAAAGTAGTAAAGTTGGACTTAACACCGGGGGTTCCTTCATGAGGAGCATGATCTATTATGACATTTTGCTGGGGTCTTCGCTGGTCTGTTGCGTCTGTCTCCTTGGGATGAATCAGAGTCCATCGGCTGGGAAGAGTGAGGTTTCACCCGCACCCTCTCATCCGCCCAGTGGAAGACCTCTTCCGGTGTTTCAAAGAGTAATGTCTTGGACTGATACAGGACCTTTAGCTTCACCGGATATAGGATCATATAGCAAATACTGAGTTCCCGGAGACGCTGCTTTGTCACCTGAAATGACTGCTGCTTCTGCTAGACCATCCCAGTATAATCCGGAAAGATCATGATAGGTTGTGATTGGTGCACAATTTTGTCTTGGGGCCAGGTGAATTTGAGGTTAGCATCCCTATCCATATAGTTAAGGAGCTTTGCAGTCACTGACTTGGGCTGAGCTCCTGGAGGGGGGCACTGCACCAAGGCCCTGTGAGCCCGCTCAACCACAAAGCAAGATGAGAGAGCTTCAGGGGGCCTCAATGTGCGGAGCCATTGGTCCAGGGAACATTCCATCGAGAGGCCCTCACGCCGCTACGGGAGCCAACAAATCATAGGGTACTGAGGCAGGCCCTTCCCTCTGCCTCCTTTACCCTGCTACCAGTTCCTTATTCACTACCGTGAGCTTTGTCACGGTCTGTTGTAGGGAAGTAACTGAGTTCTCCTCTTAATGGCATTTTGCAGGCCTTGGCGGAAAAGATTAACCTCTGTGCATACTGCTCCGATTTTGGTGTCAAGCATGTCTTGCGATTGCGTGATGGCTGCCAGAAAGGCAGCATTGCCTGGGATTGCCTCGTCCTGGCTGCTCACTCCAGAGAGCGCAGAGGGTCACCCAGGTTGGGTGTACTTATCGAGAGTGCTTTGTTTGGCCCCGGATGGAGCCTTGTCTTTATCCATGATGGGGCTGATGGATCAGGGTATATCAACTCTGTTAGTGTTGTATCGGGCACCACAGTTGACCCTCACTGTGGTCCGGTGCAGGAGATGGCACAAGCAGTAAGGGTCCAGGGTCCCTGGAGAAACCCAGCAAGGATGGGCTCACCACCATGGCTCGTTAAACAGACATATCTATACAGGAGCGAATATTGTAGAGCACACCACCACAAGCCACACCGAAACCCAGTCCAGCTGCTTCCACAGCAGGAGTATTCACCCCTTGTGCAGCTCCCTAGGGAAGTCACACAGTCAATGTCGAAGCACACCAATATGTCCCTGTGTTGTGGATAGAAGGACAGGAGTAGTGTTGCCAATAATAACAAGGGAGTCACCGATGGAAGTGAACAAGAGATCAGGCGAGCAGGGCCTTATCTTCAAGGTTCCCCCTCCAAACAGGGCCGCTATTGGTCAGTGCACCCCCCAAAGCAGAGCACCAGGGGGCCCCTGTACATTTGTGGCACCAAGGGTGATCGAGGGACTGAGGGGGCAAGAGGGTCCTGTGTCTCTCCCAGGGCTTCAGGGAGCTCCACAGCCGGGAAGCCCTATATCCCAGTGGCACCAACCAGTTGATGGTATTGGCAGATTGTAGGCCCAATTGGGCTATGTTTCAGTCTCTACACACTCCAGGGAGCACGTCCCCCACCACTGCCCACACCCGCTCTCCAGCACCCCTAGGATCAGGACCACATCAGCAGCGCAGCTTGTCTACAGTCAAAGTTCGATTAAAGTGCTGCGGTACTGGCAAACCCCCCCGGCCACACCCATAATCAATTAAGCTGTAGCACATGGCAATGGGGGCCGCAGCATTGCCCAGGTTCTTTCTTTGGGGTGACTGAGGGCCCAGGATTAGGGAGGCCTCCAAGGTCCATTGCCTGAGACTCAATTTAATATGAAAATTCCCCCGGGCCTGCCACCCACTTACTGGGCTCTTTCCTATTGCACCTCGCTCAGGGGGCAAGTTTGGTGTAGTGTCATGGCTTCACTCCCCCTCTGGCTGGAGAGGGAGGACTGATGATGTATGGGTCACCGCAAGGGCCCAATGCAGCTGTGGGCTCAGACGGCACAACCGGGCTGTCCAATGTTTGCTGCAGCTGCGGGGAGACGTTGGGGGCTTCCCCCAGGGCCTCCTTGCAGACAGAGGGTGGGGGCAGGGAAGGCAATAAAAAACTAACAGGGCGCTCCCCGCCCCGTCTCTGAATGGGCCCAGAGCCCAGTGCAGGCAGGTCTGACCCATCATGGGCCGCGTCTCCGAACGGAAACTCTTGCTGCCCGGCCCTCCTCATAGGCCGCAATGCTTGCAAACTTGCCCCAAGAGGCGTGGCCGAGGCAAACTTCTCCCAGGTGCCCCCACAGTGGACACTGGCCCCCAGAACGGTGATGCTTCCTCCTCGATGTAGGGCAGGATCTCTTGCAGATGTTTGGTGACCGCATGGAGTGGTTTTAGTTTGTGGCCGCCATGATCGGTGGTTAGGCCTCACCCCAATTTTGTTATGATGGTTTCTTTGTTCTGATTCTAATTTTACAATTATTCTGTAAATGCTTAAGTAATTTGAACAAGTTTCTAAACTTAGGTGCCGGTTACGATGTCGGTCGGAAAGCATTGTGACCGAATCGGTCTCGGAATGGTTTCCGACCGAATCGGATTCGGGGAGTCCGACCGACCGATTACGATGCTTCCGAATGACATTCGGTCGGGCTCCCATTGACTTCAATGGGAGCCTGTGTTCCGACCGAATACACAGGCTCCCATTGAAGAAAGGGGTGGCTTGGGAAAATCGTGCACCCTGTGGTGGGCACCCCTTGGCGCCTTCCACACTGTACATGGTTTGAAAGTGGGGTCCCTTGGGTACCCCCACGGGCCCCATTCGAAAGGCTCTGGATGAAGGGGGCCTGCTACGGGCCCCCAAAGTCAGATTCCGACAGCCGGTCCGTTTCGGAACAACCGAAGCGGAAAGGCTGTCCGAATCCAACATCGTAATATGTCGGTCGAAAACGCAGTCTTTAGACCTGTACGAGTCGGCTCCGACCGACTCGGTTCCTCCGAATGCCATTCGGAACGGGCTCGGAAAGTCCAAACGCCTTCCGATTATTGTAATCGGTCGGTCGGAAAGCTTTCCGAATCGGTCGGAAAGACAGGTTCTGAATCAGATTCGGCAGACCTGAACCCCATTCGGAACCTTTCTGACCAACATCGTAATCAGCCCCTTAATATTTATAGATTTTAAAAATACATATTTTAATTATTTGTAATTTGAAAGAATGCTGTAAACATTTTTTGATATATTCATTTTTTATTTCAAATTTGGTTTATTAAATAAATAAAGTTTCACATAGGTAGATGGCTTTTGTTTAAATGTAGTAAATATGTATAGCTTTAAAAAGTGCTTTATTTAAATTATATTGTAAGGTAAAATAAACCTTCTATTAAGAATTGCCCTTTTTATATTTTTTAAAGAAATTTTGAAACATGATACATGTACTTTATTTTTTAAACATTGTTTGAATAATTAAAATTGTAATTTGTGTTTTAAAAGTTATAATGTTGTATATATTTAACACATGTTCAATTTAAATTTGTTTTGTGCTATATAAAAATAATGTTTAAATATGTGTGTAATATTTCTGAATATTTGTATATACTGTAAGAAAGTTGATTATTATTTGATGTGGGTGACTGCCCACTCAAAGAATAATAACAGTTCCTGTAAAGGTGAATCCTCAAGTAACTAAATTAGCCTGAGCTCAACCCCCTGATAGCTATGGCACAAAGCAGACAAGTTTAGCCTAGGGCAATATGTAAAGTATTTATGCAGCATCAAAACAGTAATAAAGTTGAAATGTCAAGCGATAAAATACCAACCAGGATTAGAAAAGTAAAGTAAAATTTAATGAACAAAATGACACGAAAACAGCAAACATCAAAAAAGAGAAATCAAAGATAAGAATTAAAAAATGTTTAAGTAGAAATAGCGGCAAGAAAAACCAATGATTGTCTATGGAAGCTGCAGGCTGCGACCTAGTCACAATTTGAGGACAACCACCATGGAGCTCTGATCTGATATACTAAGTGGATTGGTTCTGGTGAAAAGCCTGGAAGTAAAAAATTTAAATACGTTTCTAAATCCCTCTTCAGAAAGAGACTTTATCACTTTTTTGGGAGGAAAGCATTGAAATTTCTTTTAAGTCCCAGTGCAGAAAGGTACTTTGGCACCTTTGGAGAAGAAAAATCCTCCCTGTGCAGGCCACCGCTGACATTGTAGCCACCGACACTGAACCGAAGGTCAGGTACTTGAAGCAGATTGGTCCCGCAGGATCTCTGGAGCTTTGGAGATTTTGCGCTGGAAAGTTTCCAAGACTCAAAGCAGAATGACAATTAGTTGCTTTTTAGAGGTGCTGGGAGACTTGAGAGGGATGAAGCTGAAATTCAATCCAATTCTGTGGAGCTGCCAGTTGAGTACTGTCTCTATATCTTTGATTCCTTTTCAGGCAAAAACCCCCACCCATCCTTAGGTGGAATACTTCATCATGGGGTTCCTCCGCACACCACAACCAGATTATGTTGTGGTGGGCTACAACTCTTTGTGCTAGGAGAAGCTCTTTTGGATGGATGATCCCCAGGTGAGTAACGGGTATGAGTGATGGCGCAGAGGGGAGCTAATGTGAATTAAAACTACTTATTGGTGGAGGGGTTCTGCCCTGTTAATACTCTATGCCAGATGTCAGGGCATTCATAAGACTTTGAAATCGTCACTCTGCTAACATGATGAATGTAGGGTCAAAAAAAGTGTAAGTTAATAAAAGTACAACCACTGGCCCAAGAGAGTGAGATAAGGATACCCCGTTGTCTGTATCTGCAAATATGGAAAAATTGCAACATAAAGACAAGAAAAACTACACACTTTGGTATAATGTATACAGTACCCTACTGTGTGTGAGTTTCAACCATGAGACACATATATACGTGGAGTGAGTGGAATATCAAGCCTCCAGCGACAATACAATGCAAAGCACATCATACATGCTCCTCCACTCAAAATACAAATTGATACAAGACAATTATTGCTTACTTGCTATTGTTGGGTTTGGGACTTCAGCTCGAGGCTCCCTGGTAAGCAAATACCAGGGCTGTGACTGTAAGACACATACAGATCTTAGCAGATGTTTAAATAACTTCTCTATGGTAGGACGTACGTTGTCAGACTTAAAACTGCAGTTAGTTGTGGTATTGTTGGTTGATGTATCATGTACCATGTACAAACAGGATATGCATAAAGACTGTAGCTCGCAGGGAACTATGGTAGTTCCAATAGAGGAGATGGTGAGCTAAGAAAATGCCCAAATAGAAGCGATTAATAGTGGGGCCAGGGTAGACAGTTCATAAGGATTTCTTTTGCTAACCAGGGTACAGCCCGAATAATGTATACCCAATAATGGGGATGGGCTGAAGGAAATAGAAAATGGTATCCCCCAGTTTGAAAATTGTCCTAAAGTGTGTGAGAGCCTCAATTCCAATTTTAAAAGCTGGCAAAAGCAGACATTAATTCATGGGTATTGGAATATATGTAAGGAAGCGAGATGCAAGAAACACAAGCATGATGTGCTATACAAACAGAAAAAAAGAAGAAGATATGATGGCTCAATCATATGGCATTTTGCCATCATCTGGGAACAGGTTACAGGCAAGCGCTGGGCCTCAGGGATATATAGGTGAGTACACTAACCTGTGCTCAGCTCTGGGAATTTTGATACATTTAGACTACAATGTATTAGGTCGTAAAAGCTAAACATTATTGCTTATCAAAACCAATCTTTGATTTAGACCTCAACGTACTATTTATAAAACTCAAAATTGATACCTGGGAGCGGGCAGGATATGAAGCAGCCAGATTGATCAAGTATGTCAGAACCCAATCCAGTACGTGAAATAGGTATAATAGGCTAACTACTGATTCATAATGTCTCACTATGTCATCATAATATGGTCAGTGTGCAAAGAGTAGTCAACTACAGCTGTGGGTACAGGGCAATTTGTCATTGAGACTCCTCCAGTGGGTCCACAGTCTGAAAATTCAATGCTGTTCTTTCATGAACAGAAATTGTGTTACATCTCGTATGGAGCTTTGTCCAGTATAGTCCATCTCAAGCTGTCCTTGTTGTGATTCTTCTCTAAGAAATAGGTAGTGAATCTAGTGGTGGTACGGTGATAAAGTATGGCGCAACGATGTTCCATGATGCAGAATATAACTTTCTGTGTAGTGATCTCAATATCATGCAGACCACAGGGACATGTGATTAAATAAATAACCTCATCCCTGTTGCAGTTATTATATTGTCACAAGTCCCATGGTGTTTGTAGCCCCAGGTCTAAATGTGTATCATGGTTTGTGAAATGGCAGACCCCACATGAGCCAAAAGGAAAATCAATTTTGACCCGATTACCGAAGGGTATCCTGAACAGGTGGTGCTGGAAGGGTGAACCGGTATGTCTTTTAAGTTGCTACTGCATTCAAAAGAAAACATCGGTTTAGGTAAGGATATTCTGCCAGAGTTTAGAATGCCCCTTTTATGGCATACTGCCTTTTTGATGATTGACAAAAGGCCGCAGAAGGTACTCACCCATAACAATCTATATGAGGTGGATTTAGTGTATGTTTTCAGTAGAGCTGAGCGATTGTTATTCCTCACTTGTTTGGCTGCTCGATGTACCACATTTCTTGGATAGTGCCTTTGTATAAGTTGTGCCTCCAAATCCTAAGCATGTTCCTTGTATTTAGTCAGTTTGGAGTAGTTATGCCTAATCCAGAGGAATTGTCCCACCAGAAGGTTATCTCTCAGGGCCTTTGGGTGGAAACTGTTGTAGGGCAATAAAGAGTTTTGGACCATGTGTTTTCTATAAGGTTCAGTGGCTCTTTGGCCCTATATAGGGTATAGAAGTAGGTCTAAGAATGGAGGTATGTTCTTACTGAACTTACATGTGAATTTTACAAATAGATTTCTGGAATTGAGCCTGATGTTAAACTCCATGATGGTTTCAGCTTCTCCTTCTCAGATGACCAGTATATTATCGATATAGTGCTTCCACAATTTTAGGTTTGAGACTAAAGTGCTTGAATCCTGTTATATGTGGGTTATCTTAAAGTAGTCTATGTATAGATTCGCCTTACTGGGGGTGAAAGTATTGCCCATCAGTATTTCTTGAACAGAAAGAAGTTCTCTTTCATGGCCAGTCTAGCACATTCCTTCACAAACGAGATCGGTGGCTTATAATCATGAATATTTACATTAAGGAGGGTACACATAGTTTGCAGAGTCTCATTCTGGGGGAAGCAGGTATACAATGATTCCACATCCAGGCTGGTCAAGAAATTCTTTTCAACATCAAAGGTCAATTCCTTTAAGATGTTCTAGGTTGTCTTCGTGTCCTTGAGTTATAAGTGTATAGTGATTACCAGGGATCTCCAAAAAAGTCCACAATTTATGAAAGAGGTTCTATAAGAGAACCTAACTCTGAAACAATGGATCTCCCTGGAGAGGGTGGTTGTCGTTCGTGGATCTTCCATAGCACACAAAAATAGGCAGTTTCTAGTTTATCCATGATAAGGAAATCTGCTTCCTTTTTGGGGATCACCTCAGAGTCTTTTGCCTCTGGTACGAAGTTTATTATGATAGTTTGTAGTCTGACTGTTGGGCCTAGTCTCAAAGGGTGGTGGTGGAGTGTATTGCCTTATTGTCTCAGACATTCTTCTCTGTATTGGTGTCCAGTATGACAGCTGCTCCACCTTTGTCTGCAGGCTTGATGGTGATTGAGGGATATGCGCCCAACGGTCTTGTGTTGCCAAATTCAGCTCTTGAGGGATTAAAAAAAGTAAAGAAAGGGGGCATTGAAGACTGTTTAACTCCTTCTCGAAGGTGAGGACCTTCAGGGCTAAGATATGCACAGGAGGTTTGTAGGCGGTCTTTTTCTTCAGTCCTGTATTAACTTCAGGAGGCTTTCCAGTAGTCTCAGATAGCTCACTGATGTAGCTTTGCAGGCAAACCACCTTAAAGAAACTTGCTAATTCCACATTTTTTGTGAAATCAGATGGGTTGGCACAAAACCCAAACCATTTTTCAATAGATTCTCATCCTCTTTGGTCAGACTCCAGCTGCTAAAATTGACTATGAGCTCATCTCATTGCTGGTGCTAGGTTGCAGATCTTGTGTCATACTCCTCATGTGTCGAGGAGAGGTGGGGAGACTCCAATAGATTGTTTCTCCATCTTCCCCTTGACCTTCCCTTGCCCTAATAAGGCATCGGATTAGGGACTGGGTAGAGACCCCGAAACCGGTTCCAGGATGCCTGTTTCCGGTCCAGGGAAGACATGGCTTGGCAGTTCGGTCTGGACTGTTCTAATGAGGCACAGGGTCAAGACTGATTTGCATATAGCTGTGTCTGAACTGGGGTGGCAAAGTGAGCTAAAGAATGATGATGGATTCAACCCAGATCTGTGACTGGGGGTGAGTGTCTGAAAAGTTTCAGCGCTCCGTCCATCATCTCCTTGTGTTTGCTTTGTTCGCCCTTAGTTGGCAGGATATGCTCAGACGTGGGTCCCTTGTTCACTTTGACACTGGATTCAAGCTAGCCTGGCTGATGAGGGGTGTTACCCGGGAACCAGTCCCAGGATGCTTGTTTCCGGTCCAGGGAAGACATGGTGTGGCAGTTCGGGCTGGACTGTTCCCATGAGGCACAGGGTCAAGACTGATTTGTATATAGCTGTGTCTGAACTGGGGTGGCTAAGTGAGCTAAAGAATGATGATGGATTCAACCCAGATCTGTGACTGGGGGTGAGTGTCTGAAAAGTTTCAGCGCTCCGTCCATCATCTCCTTGTGTTTGCTAAAGAGAGGGTTGGAACATAGACATGAGGTATTCCCATGGTTGAGGTTTCCACCATGGATCTGGGTGACCAGAGCAGTAACATGGTGTTAAACATGCTTGGTTGATTTCTATTGCTGGGTCCTGAATTGTCACTGCCGATAATCCAGTCATCAGAGTCCAGTCTTGTGTGTCTCGGCACCAATTTATCCCTTTTCTTGAAAGTTTTATTAATGAATTTCAATTGGTAGACTTCCCTGGTGTAAGTCTTTTTTCTTTTTCATGATTTTGTTCTGAGTCAGAAAGTCTTTATATTCTTTAACAGTTTTATTGATCTGTTCTAAAGGTTTTTTTGTGATGGAGACTGGTTTTCAAATGAGTTTCTAGTGTCAAGATTTCAATTAGCATGTTGTCTGTCTGGCTCTTAGCAATATTGATGATAAGCACCAGCCAGTCTCTGGTGCAGTGCCAGTCAATGAGAGACCAGTCCTTTTAAATGTTTTGCCATCAAAGGATAACCTGGGGTCATTGGTCACAATAAGTCCTTATGGTGTGGAATAGCCTCGCAGGTATTCTGTCATAATTACACAGTGTAATACCCTGTGCACTGCTTGTTGCTTCAAAAGTTTCTCAATTTTGTCCAATCATTCATCTGTCCTAATGCTTAAACTGAGTCTCTAATAAACTAGGAGTGGTTAAAATAGATTGTACAGTAGCATCATCAAAAGTAAGACCTGTGATTTATGCTTTAATGTAATCAGTAGAAGTTTTATATCATATTTGGGCAATATAACAGGCCACTGCCAGAGCTGTATAGCAATCAAAATACACAAAGGGAGCCAAGGAGTATTTTAAGATCAGTGAGTATTAATTCCTAATGGATGCTCACAACACACAAAATACTCAGACAGCTTCACTTGTGTGGCACTTTAATACTAACTAGAGGGGAGTACTGTCTCTATGTCTCCAGGGGTCGATTCATTTTAGGAAGAAAACCCTCACCCACCCTTAGGTGGCATGCTTCACCATAGGGTTCCTCCTCACATCACAACTAGATGGTGTGGTGTGAGCTACAACTCCTTGAGTCAGATGGAGCTCTTTCAGATGGATGATACCTAGGTGAGTAATGGATGTGGGTGACGGAGCAGAGTGCAGGTAATGTAAATTAAAACCTCTTGGTGGAGATGCATTATTTTATTATGTCCCCAAGGGATAGGATTACAACTCAAAATGTGGCGAAGGACTTCAACACCATAGAGAGAGAGTGGTCAACATGTTTCTACGCTGTTATTACCCTATATCAGGTGTCAGGGCATTCGTTGGGATTTAGTGTCAAAAGTGCTGAAGGGTACAATCGATGGTCCAATGAGAGTGAGGTAGAGATTCACTGTTGTCCATACCTGCAAGTGAGGAAAATGGCAACATAGAAACAATTAAAAAATAAATACATTGATTTAATGTATACGGTATCCCATTGTGTGTGAGTTTCAGCCGTGAGACACATATAGAAATGTGGAATGAGTGGAGTATAATGCCTCCTGTGACAATAAAATGCAAGCATATGTGCTCCTCCTCTCAAAATACAAACCGATACAAGAATATTATTGCTGAGCAACCAATGACTCAATCAAAATTAATGCCAGTTACGATGCAGTTTTAACAGCATAATAGGAAATACAGAAGAAAAGAAAAAATATGTAATGTATAGTGATACATAGCGTGGCATAGTCATTCACTCCATCAATCAATCAGGGGTTTTAAAGCACACTACTCACCCGTGAGGGTCTCAAGGCGCTGGGGGGGATGAGCAGCTCCGTTGGTCATTCGAAGAGCCAGGTCTTGAGGTCCTTTCTGAACTGGTGCAGTGTCGGGCTTCCTCGGATGCGAAGGGGGAGTTTGTTCCAGGTCTTGTCTGTGAGGTAATGAGAAGGATCTGCCACCTGCTTTGGCCCTGTGGATGTGAGGGACCGTGGTTAGGGCGAGGTCGGCAGAGCGGAGGTTTCTCTTGTGGACATGGAAGGAGATTCATTCATTGAGGTATTGGGGTCCGGTGTTGTGGAGGGCTTTGTTGACGTGTGTGAGCTGTTTGAAGGTTATTCTTCTTTCGACGGGGAGCCAGTGGAGGTTGCGGAGGTGTTGGGTGATATGGTCATGTCGTGGGATGTCGAGGATAAGTCTGGCTTGGCGTTCTGGATGGTCTGGAGTTTGCGGAGGAGTTTTTTGTTGATTCCGGTGTAGAGCATTTCCGTAGTCCAGTTTGCTGATGATGAATGCGTGGGTGACAGTCTTCCTGGAGTTGGGGGGGATCCACTTGAAGGTCTTGCGAAGCACGCGGAGGGTTTTGAAGCATGTGGAAGACATGGCGTTTATCTGGCGGTTCATGGTGAGTGAAGAGTTGAGTATGATGCCGAGGTTGCGTGTGTGGTCCGTTGGGGTGGGTGGGTTTCTGAGGGTGGGGGGCCAACAGGTGTTGTCCCATGTGGAGGGGGTGGAGCTGAGGATGAGGACTTCCGTTTTCTCTGAATTGAGCTTCAGGCAGCTGTTGCTCATCCAGGTTGTGACTTCTTTCATCCCTTCTTGGAAATTGCACCTCGTGATGTCAGGTTCCTTGGTGAGGGAGAGGATGAGCTGGGTGCTATCAGCGTTTGAGACTATGTTGAGTCCGTGGTTTCTGATGATGGTTGCAGGGGTGACCATGTAGACGTTGAAAAGTGTGGGGCTGACGGAGGATCCTTGGGGTACTCCGCATCTGATCTCTGTTGGTTCTGAGAGGAAGGGCAGGAAATATTTGTGTTCTGCCTGGGAGGAAAGATCGAATCCAGTCTAAGGCTGTTCCTTGGATGCTGGCGCCGTGGAGCCTGGAGGCTAGTGTGCCATGGGAGACGGTGTCGAAGGCTGCTGAAAGGTCCAGGAGGATGACGGCTGCTGTGTGGCTTTGGTCGAAGAGGGCGCAGATGTCGTCGGTGGCGGCTATGAGGGCGGTCTCGGTGCTGTGGTTGCTGCAGAACCTGGATTGAGAGGTGTCTAGGATGTTGTTGGTTTCTATGAATTGTGCTAGCTGGGTGTTGACTGCTTTTTCGATGACTTTGGCAGCAAAAGGGAGCTGTGAGATGGGCCAGAAATTCTTGAGATCTGTCGGGTCTGAGGAGGGCTTCTTTAGGTTGACTTCGGTGTGTCTCCAGTCATCGGAGAATGTGGCGGTCTCGAGGGAGCAGTTGATAGTTTGGCGTAGTTCGGGTGTGATGGCAGTGGCAGCCCTGTGGAAGATGTGCGGTGGGCAGAGGTCAGTAGGTGCTCCAGAGTGGATGCTTCTCATTGTCCTCACGGTGTTATCTGTGGTGAGAGGGGTCCAGATGAGGAGGGTCTTTTGGATGGTGTCACTGGGGGTGGGAGGTGAGGCAGTGCCATGGTCTTGGTCGTCGAAGTTTTCATAGAGCGTCTTGATCTTGTGGTGAAAGAAGGAGCTGAGTTTGTTGCAGAGGTCTTGGGAGGGAGAGACGTCAGTTGTTTCGCTGTTGGGTCTGGTGAATTCTCGTATGATGGCGAAAAGTTCCTTGGAATTGTGGGCATTGGAGAGGATTCTGTGTTGGATGAAGTTTGTTTTTGTTGATTTGATGAGTTGGTGATGTGCCGTGGTGGCTGCCTTGTAGGCGGAGCGTGCTTCCGGGGTTTTGCTGTTTCGCCACGTCTTCTTCAGTCATCGGCAAGAGCACTTGGATTCTCGGACGTGGTGAACCAGTTGGCTTTCTTGTTGTATCGTTTTCTGGTGTTCTGGAGGGGGGGTGAGAGAGTAGGCGCAGTTGGCAATCAATTGATGGAGGTTGCTCGCCGCTGTGTTGGCGTCTGTTGTAGTTGGGGAAGGAGTGCAGTTGAGGGTGGAGGTGAGATGTTCTACAGAGACTTTGTTCCAGCTTCTGCATGGGGGGTGAGGCGTGCGCTTGTGTGGTAGGTTCCGAGAAGGAGAAGTGGATGCAGTGGTGGTCTGTCCAGAGCGGTTCTGTGGTGTGGCTGAAGCAAATGTTTTTTCCTCCGGCGAAGATGGGGATCGAGTGTGTTTCTGATGTGTGAGTGGGGGTGGAGACAAGTTGGTTCAGTCCTATGTTGGTGAGGTTCTCCAGGAGGGTGGTGGTGTTGGAATCGCTGTGGTTGTCTGGGTGGAAGTTCAGGTCTTCGAGTAGTATGTATGTACAGATTCGGTTAATCCCTGCACAGCGTGGCAGGCACCTCAATGTGCCTACCACACAGTGCAGGGATTAATAGGGGGCACTATAGTTGCCCCCGTGGCCCCAAACTGGAGGCCGCAGGTAGAAGGGGATCCAAACTCACTTTCTGAAAGGCTTTCCACGTCGGAAAGTCTGGCATGGAAAGCCTGTCAGAAACCAAGCATCGTAATCCCCACGGCTGAAACGCCGTCCATTGGGATTACATGCCGGTCTCCGACTGGCCGACGGGCTTGAGAATGGCCAGCCGGTTTCACTTTCAACCGCCTAGATTGTAATTAGGCGGTCAGAAGTGAAATCGAGATGTGATCACATCGTAATAGGGCCCTATGTGAGGAATAATGCTAGAGCCTTGATTTGAATTTAGATTCTACAATAAAGACGCCCCACCACTGGTGAGATCATCACAAAACAATGATAAAACACGAAATGACTTCAAACAGCTCTAAATGAAAGAAAACTAATGGAATGCATAAACTAGTGCTAAATTTTATAAACCCATCAAATGTTCCCCTTACACCAACCTCTTCTTACATCCTAGGCACCATACCTCTTGTGAGCTCCTTCTCAAAAGATCTCAGTGGACCCAAAGCAAGGTCATAAATAACAGCAAGAGTTTTTAAACTACTTTTACTTTACTAATTTCCCACTCATCCCAGTCCTGATCCAAATAGGGGAAGGGAAGCTAAGTTGCCTACACAAAGCTTGTCAAGGGAACTAATTATTCTTTCTGATAAATCATTGTCAAATTGAGATCAAAATGTTTTCTATGTTGAATGCTGAACCAGTGTCAGATACATTGAAATTCATTAATTAAATATATTTTGAAAAAAAGAGGCTGACATTTTAGATAGGGCTATGGAGGTGTCCACATACATGAAGCTGATCGAATGGAGTAACCACTATTTTTATGCAGGTGACCTCTTACTGATTGTAAAAATAATTATTACTTCTCGAGAAAGAAACAGTATACAAAAAGCCTACATTGATTGAGACTGTTTTCTCAGGGACCATTATAAAGTTGAGATATGTGCAAACCACCATTATGTACAAGTTATTCAAACTTTGCCATACCATAAAATTTGTAAGCAAGGTGGGCATCATTTGTATGAATTTGAGCTGCACATTATCTGAATACCTAGTACAGAGAATTTTACAGCTAATGCAAAGTCTAAATATTGCCCAGAATCAAAGAGAACACAACTTGAACAATCACTAAATCTCTTTTCCTTGCACTTATTTGTGCATTTGCACCTTTTTTTAGTCAAAGGTTTGGAGGCTTACCACCAATAGGAATGGTGGTCTTCTTTTGAAACTGTTGTAATAAAGCCAACACCGAGGATTGAGAAGATAGTCCTTCAATGGTAAAGAGCAGTGAGGAAGCAAATTTCCTCATTTGGAAAACAAACTCATTTAACTGGAAAGTGTGTAATTTGTGCTGAATAACATGTGTACCATATGTACAGTTTTCATAGAGGATAACCATACTTAGGCTTTGCAAGCACACAGATGAAACAATGGATTGACTTAAGTTTGCCTAACTACTGATGCCATATTAACTTACATGTTTTTCCATGTTAGAAGTGAAAGGCCAGTTTTTGCACTAAACTGTTGTTTTAAAGAAGATGTTTTTCTCTTCCACTGCAGATGCTGTAGCTTTCCAGAAGCCTTCTGTTATTTAGTGAATAGGCATGTGTTATGTATTAGATAACTGATAGTGAGGTTGTTACTGGGAGGAAAGGAGATGGCAGAAAATGTGACTCATGGGAGGAACTGTCTGAACCACAAGATGTGACTGAACTATCTTTTCAAGGACATGATTCAGTGGACTATTGTGCAGACATGAGAAACTAGGGAGTTCACCTGCTCCCAGAGTTTTCTGAAATTTGATTTGGTAGAGGGTATGAGGAAAGTCACAAGTGCTACAATTATGTTTTAGTAGATTTATATTAGCGTGTGTTCCTCGAGCAGTTAGGATTCTTAGGAATACCTTTCTTATGAAGAGTTCCTCTTTAAGCCCTTCTCTATTTCAGAGATGTCTGCTGTTTATAGCTGAGAATACTTTCCAGCTTGCAAAATTCTATATTGCTCAAATGCAAAGGCTTCATGCCACAATATTAGTCCTGGGCCTAGTTTGCGAAGTTCTGTGACCGAAAAACTCTACACAGAGTTCCGCAAGCGGCGGAGTGTGTTAGGTCCCACATTATTTGCGCTGATTTTTTGCGCCAGGTGTTCGTCCCGCACTGGAAAATCAGCACAAATGCACTATGCGCAGCGCAAGAGTGTGCTGTTTCTTTCTGCCTTTCAAGTAGATGTTCTACTCGAGCGGCAGCTTCCTCAACGCAAATAAAATGTTTCTCAATGCGAGCTGTTGCTGCCATCCGCGACCGCCTGCGTTGAGAAATCTCGCTGGGAGGTGGTCTGGAGTAAGAATTTCCTCACTCGTGCTTGCCAACTTAACATTGGTGAACAAGGAAAAACTCCGCTCCGCCGGAGTGGTGTTTTTCAGAACTTCATGCGCTATGCGGAGCGTGGAGTGGAAAAAACTCCGCAAACTCCGTGAGTGGAGCAGAATTTCATGCCCAGGCGTACTCAATATTTCTATTTCCCTCATCAGAACTCTTTGTTTGGGTTTCTGAACTGGCACCTTTCTTTACTTATTGAAGACATTGGCATTCAAATGGTTAATCCAAATTAGGGAATTCCTTTATGGAACATACTTGCTGTATCTTCTCTATTTTATTTGTAATACCCCCTAATATTGTATTTTACCTTGTATTGAAATATCAACTAATGGGTTATTGGAACCTGTAATGATGATGACTAAAACTAATGATTACTAAATAAATTAATAGATTTGAATTAATTTGCTAATAAAACCCTTTAACTCACTCAAACTCTCTTTATTAACTATTGTGAAGTCCTATGTGTCCTTTACTGTTCATGGTGTTCGATGTAAATGATTGCTCCTTTTGCATACTCCATGTAGATTAACAAAGGTCCATACGACCAATGGCGGGGGTTATTTAATGATTACACCCGAAGACTGAGATACAAGAATACTTAAGCTGCCAGTAGCAACACCAAAAAACATCTCTACAGAACACCTTCTAACAAATGGCCCATTTAACATTCTACATTCAAGAGATAACATTCCAGGAACTCATAACGTTCCATCCTTAAGTTCCATAAGCCCTCAATAGCAATCTTACAGAAACCCATTTCATTACTAATCCTTGATGGTCTTCCCTTAATCTGCCATTGTTTCTGGATGGCTTACTTGTCTGTGTAACAACTGTTCATGAAATATATCCCAACCTATTTACCCCTGGCACTCAAGGGTTTCCACCACTGTGGAATGAATCACTTGATATTTGTGGTGGCAAGAGATGTTGCCTTATGAGGAGCCATACAGCATATGGTAAGAGTTCTCCATGCTTTCTCTGGTGGTCATTTATGCCCTTTTCCACTGATCATGGAATCCCACAGGTTATTTTAACTCAATTTATTGTGAATCTTCCATCAAATGTTTCTGCCATGATGTTTGCTGTGGATAAATGTGTCACTTGCCAAACGTTCTCCTAACTTCTGAAATGGCACCGTTCTTTTTGTGATGTCTTCTGCTTAGAGGATCTTTCCTCAACTATCATTTAAGATAGAGATCCACAATATAGCTCCCACATTTGAAAATCATCTGTAAAAGGTTGGATCCTGAACAAGTCTTGTTGTAAGGATTCCATCTTCCAATGAATAAACACATGGAACAGGCTAACAGGATAAGCTGAACAAAATCTCCATTATTTCATGAATGTCATTTAATTCATAAGACATTTCTGGCAACTGCTGAAATAGTATATCGAATGCAGTACATGTGTCCCTGAGGTATTCTACATTCTTCTGCTCTTCCACCAAAATGTTAATTATTATACGGAAAGCAGCAATGATACCTTAGTAATTTAAGGGCTCTGGTCCCCAGTCAACAGTATCCAAAAAAAGGCACTTGTGCCACTAGTAGGAAATGAGGTATGATTTTCCTCCCCTCCAGTGCCATACTAGTTCTAGGATTTATTGAGGAAAATTATGCTTTTTTTCTGGGAGTATTTCCCATTGTTCAGATCATTCGCTCTGATGCTGTTCATTTACTGTTTCTTTCTACTGGGAAAATTCTCCTAGGCTTTTACGTTTCCAGAGCAAGGCAGTTTTTCCCATCCTCTTCCTGATCAAATAGTGCCTCCACTTTCGCATCTTCAGATTCTTGGGTATAAAGACAGATGGGCCGATTCACAAAGGTAAACTGAGACAAAAGTCTAACTTTACGACTTTCGGTATTCACAAAGGGCATTTACGAGTTGTAAAGTAAGACTTTTGTCTCAGTTAAACTTAAGGTTTGGTCTTAAGTTTAACTGACACCAAAACTGAGACAAAAGTCTAACTTTACTACTCTTAAATGACCTTTGTGAATACCGAAAGTCGTAAAGTTAGACTTTCATCTCAGGTTACCTTTGTGAATCGGGCCCTTCCCTTTCCAAATGTGTTGTTATTTACACCATAACAGTTGTAGTTTTTGTTCAGTTGGAAACGTTTCTGGGTTTCTTTACTGACCTTGGGGGCCTTCTGAGATGGTTAATGCCTGGCATATTTTAGCAATATTTTTCATTTTTATCCTTGATTTCTTTGCCTTTCTACAGTATTCTCCTTTTTGTGCCATTCTTCTGCCTTTTCGGGACTTTGTGGGGGAGAGGTATACTGTTAAGCTCTTATGGGAAACATGCTCCTGCTCTCTTGGAGGCCCAAATGCCTGCTGACAGAACAGCAGTTCCAGGATGCAAGCTGGCGCAAATACTTTCCGTGCGCCCTGCGTACAAAATTCTGCGATTTAGGCTGGTGCATGAGCATAGTGCCCATTAACACCATAGTGTCAGGAGGGTGATCAAGGCATTCCACTGCAAATGAGATGAAAAGCCACTCAGTTGTAAATTTGTGGCTATTAACATCTATCTACTATGCAATTCCTGCACTTTTTTCAGCACATTTAAGCTAAAATTAAATACCCAAGGGGTAAAGGCACAGATACTGGAGAATAACCCCAAAATTGCCCCATCTTTAGATGGTGTGTGTGAGGGAACCAGTTACAGGAAAAATATTTAAATTGCTTTTATTTTCATATACACGTCTCGTAAAGTGTACTTTATTGCACGCCGAGGACTGATCAATTAGTAAACCCAAAAACACATTGTGCATGTTATGGCTGTACTAGCCTTTGGGCTTAATCGAATGGTACCTTTCGTACAGTTTCAAGTACCATCTGCCTTGCTAAAGGTTAGTCAATGTATGACCTAGGATTGGCTAGTTTCACACTCCAATTGGAAACTACTAATATAATTACCATGCAGTAAAGTACAATTTCCAAATCATTTACATCTGTCATAATACATTAGATTTCTATACAATATTTATGTGAACTATAGAACACAATAGGACGCCACGGGACTTGCAATGTTGCATTATTTATGCTTATTACATTTTATCCAACAATATCAAAGATTTGCCAGGGAAGGCATTGATACACACAAATTGTCATCAGGGAGTGCATTATTTAAGACATAAAAGAGAATAATGTGAACAGCTGTTACGTGTTGCAGAGGGAACGTTCTGATAGATAACACCCCCACAGCTGCCAATGAAAACGTAATAGTCCCTTGTGAACCTTTAATTAGGTTCATAATGACGAGAACAGTAGCGCTGTTTGTCATTGCGCTCCTGCTTCCAAGTTCCACCTCTGTGTAATACGGTACCGAGCGAGTCGTGAGCAAAGTATTGGACTAATCAAAAGCGCCTTGGGGACCACACACCGTCTGTAAATGAATACTTCAGTCAACGGCTAGGTACGACCCATCATGCTGGCAGCTGAATGAAAAAAGACACGCAAACTGGTATGCAACATGTACTGTATTGCGACCTAATGGGAATAAAAATCCGGAGATTACATTCAGACGTTGCATAAATATAAAAATAATCTGTCCAGCTAAAGGGAAAAATATTATTCTCAGTGCTGCTGATTTTAAACTAATACATGTTAACACATATTGTGGTTTATTTTCTTTTAATTGCAGTCTTGAACACATTGGCTGTACCACATAACTCCAATGCTCTCTGGCGCAGATACAAATAAGATTACAAGGAAACGAATGCTATTCCCGTAGAAAAATCATAGCGATGAAAGTAGGGTGGAGAGGGAGGGGGGGGGGGGAGGGTGGCAGCTGCAGCACCTCGAAAATACCCATTCTGGATTTCAGACTGTAAATAAGCAATAAAGATTCCTTTAAATAGCGGGACATATTTATAAAAAAAAATCAAGCAGCGCAGCAAGTCACCTTGCTGCGCTGCGTGATACGGAAAGGGCAGGAATGCGCAGTATCTAACGCTATATGGCACATTCCTGTCTTTTCCCTGGGCTGTTGCACAATGTGCTGCCTAGCACCAACGCAGGCACCCTTGCACCATGGTGCAAGGGTCCCTGCATTGTAAGCAGGATTGTTTTTGTGCAGGAAGGGATTTCTTCCTGCATAAAAACAATCCTGAGCGCCATTTTCCTCATTCTATGTGTGCTACCATCTGCAGCACACATAGGAAAAGGAAGTAACAAGGAGAAATAAAGACACTTCTCCTTGTTGAGGCTGAGCATTTTTACGCATTCTTAGGTCTACCACTAATGGTAAATCAGGAATGCGCCAAAATCTATGGGTGGATGCGTGGGAACATCCACGCATGGTGATCCAGCGCAAAGATCAATACCTGATCAGGGATCAATACCCAATACTATCACAGAACAATGGCCCATACACATTCACCCAAATCCCTGATGCGCTGGTGTCAATTTTTACAATGTTCAATTCTCTTCCCCCTAAAATTCATATATGTCATTTCCAAAATACTTATCTGATTTATATATCAACTTTTCCTCTACTTGGTCGATGAACTAATTAGTTGAGTAGTTGATGATAATGATATGACATTTCTAACCAACTTTCAGTCAATAAAATAATCACAGACTCTCGGTAAAGTTAATAAAATTTTATCTCGTAAAATAACGTGGTAATGCTCATTGCATATGGTCAAAAATGCAAATAATGAAACTCACAAAAGGAAATTAGCATCAACAGCTTCAAATGAATACAAACTCATCATATAAGCAATGACATTTTGTATGGAGGAGTGGATAGATTAAGAGGCAAAAGTTTCAGCAAATTCAAATGCGAAACAGAATTTACCTAACGGAGGGGATAGATGAAGAGACAAAGTTTCGTCTAAATAATACGTACAAATGTATCTATGACGGAGTGGATAGGTGAAGAGACCTAAGTTTCAGAGACAAAAATACATTTGCAAGAATTATGCCTGTATGAGTCAGAAACATACAAACCTAACGGTCTGTAGAAAACCACTACCCTGGCCAAGGCGATGGTGGGGGTTCCCTGAATAGAGTCAGGAAACAAAGATTTTCAGGGACTGGAACGGAACAGGACAGGAATCAACTAGGCCTCTCTGCAAACCAACGGACAGCGACGCATCTCCCCTCTCCCTCAGCCTCTCCAGCCTAACCTAACCACACCCCTAAAGGCACCCCAGTTATACCCTAAAACCTACATGTCCATCCCACATTAGTTGCAACAATTTTCAAAACTAGACAGATGATTGGAGGGCCTAGGAGGTGTCTCTGTCACACCACAGTGACCTCACGTACAATTTAGTCAATTTATTGTTTGCTTCCTTTCTCACAGTTCGGTTCTTAATTCGTTCTCACGTTTTCTTATACTAGATACATTTAAACAATTTTTATTCATAAATTTGACAATGTCTGCAGACTTTGACTCTGGTCCCACAGTTGATTTCATCATTTGGCCGACAATCGTCACACTGGCCTTCAACTCGTACATTTCTTCTGCTGTGCACAGCGCGTCTGTCTTGCCTCTGACAGATCAGATTCACTCTTTAGCTCACCCCTCCCTCTTCGGACAATATAAGCAAATTGGAGTTTCATCCAGTCCACTATAGCGAATGGAAAATGGACATTCATTAATTATATGACAATGTAGCTTTTCACTGTTTACCACCCGCCTTTGCACTATTCCCTGTCAACATTTTTCCTAGCATAGCTTTATGCAAAAAAAACGGTATTATTTATAATTTCAAAGCAAGCTATAACATGCAACTATGAAATGCACATGCGGCCTAGTCATGCATTGTTTCTTGTTTCATTCAAAGCATAATGTAACTACAGTTTTAGTTCTTTCTTGTGTTATCTTACGTTAGTGCATGCATGCACAAAGCAGTTTTCCCTTGTGTTCATGTAAGGTGCACGTTAATTTTCTATTACTACTTACTGTTAGTACGTATTATGGGGGTATTAATTCGAGCAGGTTTCTTTTCTCGATCCCCTGTTCCATCAATCCCCCCTCTGATGGCTTTCTGGAGCCATCATAAAATACCTACCATACCGAGTGCCATATTTATTTTATCTGAAACTCAGTACTCTTCTCTCTTTTTATGGCACCCTCGACGAGATCTTTCATCATATCATAGTATTTCTCTTTAATGTCTTCTAATTCTATCTCCTCTCTTTTTCTCTTTCTTACTCTACTTTTATTCTTTGATTCTGTCACTTCTCTTTTTCTACTTTTACCCTTACAACATTTATATGTCGTTATCATCACTAAGGCTATTATAGCTACCGAAATAATTGGCATTATTATTTTTCCTAATAAACTACTTCCAAAGGTAGAAAACCATTTACTCATAGAAGAGAAACTCTTACCAAGTTTCTCCCAAACACCATCAACCTCCAGTTGGGTCAAGTCTTCATGTAATTTCGTAATATTCTTGATATATCCCTCAATTCCTTTACTTTTATCAGGGATATAGGTGCAGCAGTGTTGGATTTTCAACATGCCACAGACTCCACCCTCTTTTGCTAATAAGATATCAAAGGCAAGTCTATTTTGCAAAACCATTGACCTGATTGCAACCATTTCAGTGTCAATCATCAAGAACCCACCAGCAGTATCTATTGATAAACGATCAACCACTGTGGACAACTTTCGAATTTTGCGCGAATTCAGGACGACTCCAACTGAGGGTATCAGTGCACCAAAAATATCACCTACTATTTCTGAGAAACTTGCTCTCTTGTTACGTGTTAGTCCATGTTTTATTTCACTTAGTTGGTTACTATTTCGGTCTACATGGTAGACTTTGGGAAAAACAATTGCAAAGTAACAACTACCATACCAATGTGCGGCAACCTATAGTAAGCCTTCTTGCCACAAACATAATAAACTCCTGGAAAGACAGGATCAGTTCCACCCTTTAATCCCCAACCTCCAGTAATTTGGAAAGTATGTTCACATTCACTACTACCAATGAAATAATTGTTATAGTTAGTTTTCGTTCTAAGCAAACATATTTTCCCTTTCTGGGACCAGTCCAGGGACATTGCAGCGTATGTCTCGCCTTTCTCATAAACTCCTTCTCTAAAAGCCCACGGTGTTACCCTTGACTTCTGTTCAGCAGCCTTTCTTTGGAAACTTTCTCTTCTATCTTCTACCATTTCTATAAAAATCTTTTCTTCTACCCGCAAACTACAAGTCAGGTTATTTCTATAGGCATATTCTATATCTAGAGTTTTGGTGATATGGAAGAACTCTCCCATATAACATGCATTTTTGCTACTTAAAACCTTATTTAGCTCTTTAATAACCGGTATTTCTGAAAATACTAAATCTATATTAGAATAGTGGTATTCGAGTTTCCCGTCACATAGAATAGGCTGGTTAGAATACTGCAAGACACACCATATGTTAAAGGTAGGTGGTGGTAAGTCACCCCTCTGAGACAGACGAAAGTAATCGCATGCACACATAACAATCACTCACATTCATGGTTTCAGTATATTCATACAACAATTTAGTAAACACATTTAACGAGAAATCACTAATTGATTTATCATGATGGAGAATACTTCCATCCAATGGTTCTATTTTAGTATTAGGAGTTTCATTAGTAACATCATTCACTCCTTTACTTGTCACATCATTAGTATTATTCCCATTATTAGTTACCATTAGAATAGGTACAAGGACAGTTAGTATTACCCACATGAATGTTTTTTTGTTTGAGTTTTCAAAAACCTTTATTGGTAGAAACAGACACATACAGGAAATTGCACATTATGGAAAGGAAGAGCATGAGAGCGCACGGAATGCAAACCATAAAAACAGTGGTACAATACGATATTATCCTGTTAGAGCCTACCAGAGTGTTCCAATGGGCTCTCTGTAGTCCATGGGGCCCAACCTGACCTTTGTTCTTCAGAACTCAGCAAAATCCAATATAGTCGCATGGAACAGAAGGGATGCAACTGTGCATCAGTAGAAAGGAGGGAAGAGGGGAAAAGGAAGGGGAGGAAAGGGGGGGAACCTCTCTGGCCATGTCAAAAAGGCAAGATAAAATGCTGTTGGGGCGCAGATGGTGAAGGGGGGACTCCTCCCAATGGGTGCCGCCCACAGCACTTTCTCCCTACTCCTCCGCCGCAGGGCCTTGGGCCTGGTCGCTGACTCGCTACTCTGTGCTTGCAAAAACTGTCGCAGGGGCTCCCAAATATCCAGGGGTCGTGCCTGCATGGGCATCAGGTCCCAATTCTCAGACAACTGTGTATGGCAAAATGCTGCATCCGATAGCCAGTCGTCCCTCCGCGGCCTACGTCGACGGCCCCAGCAGATCGCCACGCGTCTCTTTGCCAACAACAGCTACATAGCAGCAAGCCGTCTGATGCTCTTGGGTAGGGGCTTAACATAGCCCAGCAGGGCAACCAGCGGGGTGCGCTCCACCCTGTACTCCAGCATTTCATCCAGAACATCAAACACACATCCCCAGAAGTTCGCAACCTCTCGGCACTCCCAAGCAAGGTGCAGGAACGAGGCCTCAGGCATTCCACATCGCACACAGCACGTCTCCGCACTTAGCCCCGCTCTACACATCCATACCGGGGTTCTATAGAGTCTATGGAGAAACGTAAAGTGGACTAATCGAAGTCTGTAATTGGGTGACAAGTCTTTAGATTGCGCGCAGCAGTAGGCCCACACTCCTTCCTCAAACGGCGTACCCAGGCACTCCTCCCAAGCAGTCCGAGCCAGGGGTACGATCACAGGGTGGTCCCGCTGCATACCAGTGTACAGGCGCGTTATGAGTTTGCGGGGTGAAGGGTTGGATAGAAACGCTTCCAATACCTGAAACGTGGGTGGAGCCAACGGGAATGAGGCAAACCTCGCCCTCATGGCCGCATGGAGCTGGAAATAAGTCATCCTGTCTAACCCTGGGCAAAGCACTACGCTACGCTCGCGTAGTTTGCGAAGTTTGCGCTACTTCGCACAACGCGAATTGCACGTAGCACAGTGCAAACACGCGTAGCGTAGCGTAGTGCAGCGGTCATTTTTTGCTTGCTCGCGGTCCTCAACGTCAAGTTGGCGACCGGGAGCAAGCAAAATGACATCCCGGCGAGACTTTTTCCTCGTTCGCGATCAGCAACATCAAGTTGCTGATCGCGAGCGTGGAAAATAAACCTCCCGGCGAGATTCTCAATGCGGGGAGGTCAGGTTTCTCATTGCGAGTGGTCGCGTATGCTCGCGACCGCTCGCGATGAGAAACTACCAGTCCGCGTTGAGAAAGCTGCCGCTCGAGTAAAAATCTACTCGAGCGGCAGTAAAAGACAGCTCGCACTGTGCAAGATGCCGTTTTCAATGATTGCACAGTGCGGACAAGCATCCGGCACTGTGCAATCATTGCGAACAGTGCACTACGCAGTTCGCGTAGTGCTACGCGTAGCTCGCGTAGTGCGAACTGCACTTTGCGTAGCTTCGCGTAGCGCTACTTCGCGAACTACGCCCAGGCTTAATCCTGTCCAGGAGTCCAGTATGCTCCTCACCCAGAGCGGCGTCAAGGTCTATAAAAACCAGGGAATGCCCGCCCCAGCGTGTGTACCTGTAAATTGCGCAACCGCCGGCAGACCCCCGCCTCCACCGCAAAGGGCAACTCCGGGTGTCCCGTAATCGGCACTGAGGGCGCAAAGAGAGTGTCCAGACCCGCACATCGGCGGAGCGTCTGCCATGCCCATACTGTGCTGCCAACCGTGTCTATCCCGGCCCGCGGGCGGCTCTGTGAACAGAACATCACCATAGGCAGCGGAATCGGGTCCGCCAGGTCAAACTCGGGGGCTGCGTGCGCCAGAAACGGCGTCGGAAATACCCAGTGGAATGCGAATTGCGCCTGGGCACAGGAGTGATATAATTCCATGTCCGGCACCCCCAGACCTCCCTGCTCGAACGGGAGTGTGAGAGTTTCCCAGGAGACCCGCGGCTGTCCTCCCGCCCAGACCAAGGAGATCAAATTGGAATGGAGGCGCTTCTTGAATGCGTCCGTGAGGGGGAGAGGGAGATCAACGAAGGTATAAAGGAACTTGGGCAGGACTACCATCTTAGCGATGGCAAGTCGCCACGTGAGCGAGAGAGGTAGAGTCCTCCAGCGGGGAAGCCTGTCTTCAAACCAGTCCATGAGTCTGCCATAGTTATAGCTCCACAGCTCGACCTGGTCCCTACTAATCCAGATTCCTAAATATTTGAGAGGAAATTCAGACTGGAACGCAGCAGTTACTGGAGTGAGTGGGAAGATGATAGATTTCCCCCAGTTTATGGTAACGCCCGAGAGGCCACCAAATCGAATGATTTCCCGTATCAGGGGGTCGAGATTGTCCGCGGGGTGTTGGACTTAGAGGGTCACATCGTCCGCATACATGGATTCCAGGACCACCCGGGGCGTGAAATCGAGGCCTCTCCGCGCTTACAGCTGTCGCAACCGGGCCGGCGGCTCCATCACCCACAGGAATGTTAATAGTAAAACACTACATAAGCAAGCATTAATACATCTACATTTTAAACTAGATTTTGGACGTTTAGTCACTTCTGCTTTAGCCATTCTGTATTCTATAAAAATAAAATGTATCTAACTTAAGGGTACTAAAAAATAAAATTAATTCAGGAAAAATAATGGTGTAATCCTACACTTATAGGCTTTCTTCTTTACCCTTTTCTTTTCTTTTGACCTTCTGAGTGATTTAGTTTTTCTTTTTGTCACCTATTTTACAATTTAAATTTTCACAGTTCTTTTAAGGTGGTCTCAATTTGCTTTCATCAACTTGTCCAGTGTCAGAACTGTCTTTTTCTTCACTTGGATCAGAACTTTCAATTTTTTCCAATATGATGTAGGTCCATTCTGGTGCTTTGTATTTTCTGCTTGGAATTCTTATTCTCCTGGTTTTTCGTACTAATTCTTCTCCTGACTCTTCTTGTTCTGTCTGACTTGAGACCTCATTACTTTGTTCCGGTCTTTTCTTTGACTTTCTTCTCACAACAGTGTATTTCAGTCTTTTCACTCCACCTGGCCAATTATCACCTTTTCTTGGTTTCTTGGTTTGAACTACTTTTTCACCTTCTGTATCTGGTTCACAGGTTATTTTGTTTGGCCTTTCTTTTATCTGCTCTTCTTCCTCTTCTGGATTTTCAGTAACTTCTGTTTCAGTTGTTCCGACAGTAATTTCACTGACTCCTGGCTCAACAGTGAATTCACTTTCTTCTGGCTCAGCAGTGAACTCACTTTCTCCTGGTTCAACAGCAGTCTCACAAGACCCAGTAGCTGGTGCCCACTTTACTTGACTTGTGCTCACCTGTTCGTCATCAGCTTGTTCTTCAGAATCTGTTATTCTAGATTCTTCAGCTTCACACACTTCAACCTCTAGTCTTTGACTTTTGTTTACCAGTTGCTGCTCTTCTTGTCTTTCAAGTGGACTTGGGACTCGTCTAGTGTGGCTTGCGTGAATCCAGTTTGGCAGACCACCACACTTTATGGCCGTTGTCGTCACCAAAATAACTTGGTAAGGACCGCTCCACCTGGGTTCTAAACACAATTTCCTCACGTGTTTCTTGATGAGAACCCACTCACCAGGACTCAGATCCTGAGCTTGATTCGGCTGTGTTGTTGTGGCATCTTCTCCAACCCGGTGAAACACAGAACGCACCAGATCAGCCAATCCTCTGCAATAATCAAGCACTAGATCATCAGATATATTCATCAGTTTGTTCGCTGGTATGTATGCTTGTCTCATTGCTCTTCCCGTTAGGATTTCATGTGGACTCAAACCCCTCTTTTTGTTAGGAATGCTTCTAAGACTCATTAATACAAGGGGTAAAGCGTCAGGCCATTTCAGTGTTGTGGATGCACACACCTTTCCTAACCTAGATTTTATTGTGCCGTTTATCTGCTCAACCACTCCAGATGCTTCGGGTCGATAGGCAAAATGCAGCTTTTGTTCAATCTGTAATGCTGCACAAATCATCAGAATTATCTCATTATTAAAATGTGTTCCTCTATCTGTCTCTAAAGTGACTGGAAATCTGAATCTAGAAATTAATTCTCTTAGAAGTAATTTTGCGACAGTTAAGCTGTCATTCCTTCTTGTCGGATAGGCTTCCACCCAGCGAGAGAACAACCAGCACATATTTCAACCCACCACATGGGGGTAACTCGATAAAGTCCAATTGGAGACGGGTAAATGGTCCTCCTGCTCTTCCAATTCATCCCCAACTGACAACTGTTTTTCTGCCTGGATTTTGCTTTTGACAAGTGATGCACCTCTGGCAAAGGCTCTCTGCAATGACCCTGAACCTTGGGTTATACCATGACTGCTTGAAGAGTCTGATCATTGCATCTCTTCCAATATGTGCAATTCCATGATATACCCTGGCCATATGGGAGAGTAAAGAATCTGGCAAGACTGGTCTTTCGTCAAAGTATACCCACACTTCATCTTCTGCTTGCTTTCTACAACCTGTATTTCTCCAAATTTCCTTTTCCTCATCACTTGCCTCTTCCTGCATCTGCCTCACTTCATCCCAAGTTTCATATATGTTTGTAAACATAAGATGGCATTCGGTATTTTCCCTTTCAATTGCTCTGTTTACAGCCATTGAACTTCGTGCACAGAAACGCGCTATTTGGTCAGCGTATCTGTTGCCCTTCATCACATAATCATCTACTGATTTATGTGCGGCACATTTGACCACTGCAATTCTTTTGGGCAATTGCAAAGCATCCAATAATTCTTTTACAGTTTGCTGTTCCTAATAGGGGAACCTGAAGAAGTCAGAAATCCCCTTTGCATCCATAGCTGTCCAAAATCATGGACAACCCCGAACCCATATTGGCTATCAGTGAATATGGTTACCTTCAGGCTTTTGGAAATTTTGCACGCTCTGATTAGAGCTATCAATTCAGCAATTTGAGCAGAGTTTACCCCTTTTAGACAGGATGCTTCTAGAACTCCCGCTATGGTGCAAACAGCATAGGCAGTGCATAATTTGCCTTTCTCATTTCTTAGGCATGATCCATACACAAATATCTCACAGTCTGGTTCTTCCAAGGGAACATCTTCTATATCAAACCTGGGTTTGGTCCACAGTTCTGTCACATCCAAACAATCATGATCCGCTTCCTCTCTCACCTCCTCACAACGAGAATAAGGCAGTAGAGTTGCCGGATATACAGTTGTGCACCTCACCACAGTCACATTCTCAGCACCCAGAATCACTCTCTCGTACTTAGTCAGCCGACTAGAGGTCAAGTACTGTGTACGGGTACGAGTCAAGAGAATCTCAACAGAATGCGACACATACACCTTTACTGGATATCCCATCACAATCGCTTCACTTTGTTCCAGACTCATACAAGTGGCAGCTACTGCTTTTAAACATCCTGGTAATGCTGCAGCCACTGAATCCAAAGTAGCAGAAAAATATGCTACTGGACGTCGTGCCATTCCATGTTTCTGAGTCAAGACTGAAAGTGCGCATCCATCTCTTTCACAGCAGTACAATACAAAATCCTTTGTATAATCTGGCATTCCTAATGCAGGTGCATGACAAAGACTGTTTTTCAATTTTACAAAATCTTCCATACTTTCATCATCCAGATCAATCGGATCTTTCAGATCCTTCTGTGTCACCCTCTGTAGAGGTTTTGCAATCAGTGAGAAACCACTGATCCACTGCCTGCAATATCCAACCATTCCCAGAAACATTCGTACTTCTTTCTGAGTTTTGGGTGGGTTCATCTGTTTGATCACTTTAATTCTTTCAGGTGTCACCTTCCTAACTCCTTTTTCTATTTTGTGTCCTAGGTACTGGACTTCTTGTTTGCAAAATTGCAGTTTTTCTGGGGACACCTTGTGTCCTCCTTCTGCCAAATGGTTCAATAAAGCAACTGTGTCTGTCACACATGCTTCTCGTGTCTTTGATGCCATCAGTAGGTCATCAATATATTTAACCAAAACCGAATTTCCTGGCATAACCAGAGTCTCCAAACATTTTTTCAAGATCTGGTTAAAGATTGAGGGACTCTCTGTGTACCCTTGAGGAACTCGGCACCATGCCAAAACACGGTTTCCAAACCAGAATGCAAACAAATACTGGCTTTCTGGATGTAAGGGAATCGAGAAAAAGGCTTGGCACAAGTCAATCACTGTGTACCATTCAGCATCACAGGGAATCTGGTACAGTGTCACTGCTGGATTTGGCACTATTGGACAACAGGGCACTACAATTTTATTAATCTTTCTTAAATCCTGCACTATTCTATATTTCCCACTGGGTTTCTTAATACCTATGATAGGTGAATTACAATGACTGCTCAGTATTTCTTTCAGAATTCCCTGTTCAATCATTTGATCGATTACAGGAGTGACTCCTGCAATTACTTCTGGACTCATTTTGTACTGAGGGGTGTTTGGATATACAGCACCATCTTTTACTGTAATCTGAATGGGATCTACGTTTGTCATTAAGCCAATTTCCTTTCCTGAAAAATCCCACACATCTGATCTCACTGCACTTTTTAATTCTTCAGGCAAATTTTCTTCTGTAAGAAGTGAATATAACTCATCCACCTTTGTTCCTTGCTTTGCTAACATCATTTTAAATTCAACATCCTCATCAGGTGTCTGAAATGCAATACCATCTGGCGTACAATAGATGGTGCAATTCATCTTGCATATTAAATCTGTACCTAAGAGATTTACCGGACTCGAGTCACATACCACAAACCGATGCATATCTTTGAAGTTACCAATGTGAACTTCTATCGGATTTGTAACTGACGTTCTAATATGCTTATTTGAGACTCATACAACTTGGATAGTTTCTCCCGAGAGGGGTAGGTTTGGAATTTCGGCTGCTCTCACAGTAGAACCGGTAGCACCAGTGTCCACTAAGAATGTAATGTCATTCCCTTCCACCTTTCCACCAACAAATGGACCTGACTGATCTACCACCAAGGATGCGCCAAGCACGCACTCTTCCTCCCCCCTCAGGCACCATCATTGAGATGAGTCTGAATCATTCTCATTGCACTGCAACCAATATTGTGGAACCATTTGCAGAGTTTGATTCTTACCACTTTGGTCACCTCCGTGAAATCCAGTATTCGCACTGTACCTCTGCACTTGAGCATTCACATTATTTGGCATGGGAGCTAGTGGCACCTGTAACTGTGGAGTAACTATCTGCTGTTGTTGATTTACACCCACCTCATTCTACATCTGTGAAATTAAATTTTGATTTGCCCAGTTATTCTTTTTAGCAGATCTACACTCGTTCTTCCAATGTCCAAACTTTCTGCACGCATGACAAGGAAATTTCTTCATAGCTTCCTCTCTATTCATTTTTCCTATTCCTCTACCTCCGCTGGAATTCTGCCCATTTTGATTCTGACTACTCATCTGAATACTAGTTTGAGGATTATTATTCGCCTCTTGCTGTTCTGCCAATTTCACATGTGCCCACATCAGCTTCTCTTTTAACTTTTTATGTCACGATTCAATATCATCACTACAATACTTTGCATGCCTCAGAATTTCATTGATTGTCTTGTTCTGCCAGCAAATCAAATGCTGTTGAATCATATTACTAATTTCTGGTTTCAAACCAAACACAAAACGATACACAAAATGTCCCATATCCTTGTCTCCAATATTCTCAAATCCACTATACTGTTTAAATACCTGTAACAACCTTTCATAATAGGCATGTGCTGACTCTTTTGGTTCTCGGGTTGTTTTATCAATTCTAACCCAATCTGTTTCCTTAGGGGAAATTTTCCCATTTAGAAACGTGATTACTTGATTATACTTTTTCAATACCTCGTCAGACGGTGCACCTGTTTTAGGGTCCCTAGGATATTCTTCCTTTGGCCAATCAACCGTGATCTTACACTCTGTCCATAAATCTGCTGGAACAACAATCTCAAACAACCCATCTAAATCTTTTAGCAAAACCTTTGAGACTTTCACAAACCTCTCTACCTGTTTGTACCATTCAACTGGTTTCTCTCTTAACCTGGGAAAATCGTTCGTGAAAGACAATATATCCTGTCTTGACCATGGAACATGAACATATCCACCACCGGGTACTTCTCTCATCGGACACACCCTTTGAACTTGTTCTGTCTCTTTTAATGGAAACATGGATGTTCTTTTACTAGCTGCCTCTTCCTTCTTTCTCGTCCATCTATTTCTCCATCTATCTACATCTCCCCATTTTTTCAATATATTCATCAATTCTTTTATCTGCAATCTCTTTCCAGACGCATTTAAACTCTCTAGGTCTATATCAGTGAAAGCCAATCTGTATGATTTCTGCAACACTTTCAACTTTTCTATGTCTATTCCATACTCACTAGCGGCTTCGGATATCTTCTCATGTAAATTCTTTGCTCTCCAGGTAATGCTCTTGCATAAAAACAACAATTCATCATCTCGGTAAGTCCCTAATCTATCTGGACTTATTGTCCCAATAATCATTTCTTCCAAATCTACTTTTAATTGACTCACATTAATACTCTGTGGCTGAGGTTTCGGTTTTGTCATTTCCCTTATCCAATTATTCAAATCTTCTGGTGAAGGACCTGCTGAACACCCTGCTATTGGAGTAACATTTGGCCCTATTCTCCTCGGATCTAATTGTACACCTCTTTGAGGGGTCTCCATTATCAACTCACAAACCGGAAGATCTAATAATGTGGTATTCTGATCATCTTGATCCTTCTCATTCATTACCGCTACCACCCCACTCCTGTTACCACTTCTCGGAACTGTCAATGAATGTACTTTTGACAAATTCTGTCTTTCCCCATAGAAGGGAACTACAGGACCAATTATTACTGGTACTGTCAGTGCTTCTGCATTCAGGCTTAGCTGATTCATTTTTTGAACCTGCTCTAGTCTTGCCTTATTCAACAAATTTGTTTCATTTTCTCGCACTACTCTAGCTATTTCAGTAACCTGGTGGGTCAAGGGAGTTCCCATCTGTGGAGCACCCGGGGTTACTTCTCCTGAATTTTCTTCATAAGGCGGAGGTCTTTTAGTCATCATATCCTCCAACAGCTCATCATCCTCAGAATTATTCGGGTCATCTCTAAAACTGGAAGTCTCTATATTCTTCTTTTTCTCCTTGCACTTTCCTCCAGTCTGATCATCAGCAACTAAAACTGGATACAAACCTTCTGTTACTACAGCTCTCCTCCATCTTTTCAACTTTTCTTCCCTACTTTCAAAAGGATATCCATGCATCCAACTCCTGTATCTTCTGTTACCTCCTCTATATCTTTCTCTTTCAAATGCCTCAACTTCCCATTCTTCCAATGCTTTGTATTGCGTCAATCTAGGATTTAGGTCTAGTGCATTCATTCGATTTCTCAGATTCTGCAATATCCTTACATTAAACGTACCATGCTGTGGAAAAGCTATGACACCATCATCCTTTGTATATTCCACCCAATTCTCTAACCACATACACGTATGATATCCTCGCTCCAACATCATATAAGAAGCAGGCGTCTTTGGGGGTGGGATAGGAATTCCTTCCTTAGTCACAATCGGCTTGTCCTTATTGAAAAAAATCTTTATTTTCTTTAACAGCTTCATTTTCTCTAAACCTTTACGCTAATGTACCTCACCAAAATAAACAAAGAAAAACCATCCGTAATTCGACGTATTCTATTTGTCAGCTCTCGTCCTATACCAGCGCGACTCACACTAACCAACCAATCAGAACCCTGCTACGTAAGCAATAACTCAACCAATACTAGCGCGGCTCACACCAACTAACCAATCACAGCTCAATACACACCTGCTGCCTGACCAATGCCAGCGCGGCCTTTTCTGACGTCAGTATTATTCCTTCTACTGACCCTCCCTTCACAAAAATTTACGGCAATTTTTCTAAGTTTTTCTTAATCGAAATTTCTGTTAGTAACAATACAAAAACAATGCTACCTTGTCTGTTCCACTAAATAAAGAGATAGTTTTCACCCTTCAATAGATTTTTCTCACTACGAGTCCTAATAACGACCAGCGTTATTTTACTCTTCAAACAAGCTTCCGGGAGGACCTATTACTCCTCTAGGCATAAGGCCAAGATTTCGCAAGAGGACTTTTTGGCGTGAAAAGAGGTCTTGTTATTCTCCTGGGGATACGGCTAGAGTTTCAGAAGCGGACCGTTCGCTATTTCAGTTACCCTACTTATATACGAAATTTCCCTAATATAACACATACAGCCCTCCTTAGCTTTTAGGTATTATTACAACAGACAAAGTACTTCTGCAGTGTGGCTTCTTTACCACACTCTTCTTCTGCCTACTTCAGGCTAATTTCATTCCCGGGATTCCTCAGGTATCTCCGTACCTGAACTTCCAGACAACATCTCGGCCTCCATCTCGGCTTGTAGTGTAGTTCCTATTTCCCTAATAGGCTCTGCGCATTGGAATAATATAACCTATAGGTTTGACATAGGACTGAGGTTGGTATGTCCCTATCGATTATATTAAACTTAATTACCTGTGCCAGCTAGCTCAGAGGCCACTAGAAACTCCTTGAGAACAAGAAGGGAGTAGTTTCTGGCAACCAAAAAACATGACAACTTTGTTTCCCTTTAGAAGCGGAACATTTCTCAGAATCGTGGAAACAATAGATAACAGTTTCACTCATTCAATCGTGCATGCTTAGTTTCTACAGAGTTACACAGAAAGGAAAGACGGGCGTTTCAATAAAAAGGGTTTTATTGAACAGTCTTGTTTCTCGTGTAAGAGATATGTGCTGTTATGATCACAAGACAGTATGCAAGATAAATAATGTACAGTGTAAGCAGTAGAAATAAATAATACTGCGCTAGCATTATCTTTTAGCATATATTCACGTACATAAATAACATGAGCTAAAAATGCGAGTACTCATACGATGCGTCCCTGAACTAGTTCTACCCCAATATACATAACCTAAGTGTGGTGCAAGGTATGAAGTAGGTGCAGTATTCTCTGGTATGATATACTAAGAGTCTTGTATGCCAAGAGTCCAGTATGCCAAGAGTCTAGTATGCCAAGAGTCCCTCTAGGTTCTAGTCAGCTCCATACCTTGAGAATGAGAGAGGTGGGAATCTCTAGCCGGATCTGAAACTCTAAAACCCCGCGAAGGGAGTCAGAACACTGGAAGCTGGATTCGTCTGCGTGCAGGAATGACAGCGTCTTCTCAGTGCGTCAGGCCGGGATACGGGCTCCTCTGAAGTCGAGGTCTCCTCTAACTTGCTTGGGCAAGGGAAGGTATATTTATACCTGGTAGGTGTCGTGGAATGTTAGCATTGACGTGAAGTCGGACAGAGGAAGAAGTCAGGAATGAACCCTTAAGGTATAACGGTTCATACATAATAGATGAGTTCTTGGAGAAATCAATAGTCCTGTGCTAGGGGAACTCCCGAAGCTTGAGGGTCTGGTTTCTAAGAACTCGTTGTGACGTTAGGGTGGACGGATGTCGGTGACCATGCCTGTATTTGGAGTGCACGGTTAATGCCTAAATAAGGACAGGGATTCTATGCCTATATAAGGGCCATGCGAATTGTGCCTATATAAGGACATGATTCAGGAAAACCTATATACGGACCCCTAAAGCGGAATACAACACCAACACTCCATCTTCGATTGAACGATAATACTAAATGCTAAACATTTAAAATGCTAAACATAAAATTGAATACCACATATTGCTAAAAACATTTCTAAAAAACATTTTAAAAGAAGCTCAAAACTGTTGAAATGCAATAGGTACTGTACATTTAAAGCATTGATTGCATTCTAAGTATGTAACGGAAGTAAAATGCAACTTAAATGAAAACAGAAATATATACATATGACGAAATGGTCGATAAGTTCTTTAAATCAAGCCATCTCATATCATGGAAGTAAATGAAATGTTAGACAAATAAGGTGACAATGTGTCCCTGGAAGTATTCAAAGAAGTCCGTTTTATAAGACTAGTTCTACTGTAAGCAGATTGTTCATTTTGCCATGTCATTTCAAAAATTTAAAAAAGAAAAAGTTCAATTTCTCGGAAAAGTTCCAAGTTTTGAAAATATGAAGGCCAAATTTCATTGTTGCCCTGGCAGACTGTGAGCCGAATCAAAGTCAGTGTATGGGTCTGGCGTAAACATTCGATCATCTATGTCCATAGCCAAAATATCATCCACCGAAGTCGGTGACATTTGGAACACCTCGTTCAGAAGGTTAATTGCACAGAGATGAGAAACATCGCTTTCAGCAGAAGATGCAATGTTCACGTCCGTTGTTACCTGTGCGCCCGTTGATCCATCTCGTACCTCAGCAGCAGCCGGAAGCATCTGTGAGATCTCAATGAATGCCGCCATCAGATTTGGAAGCCTCTGGGGACAACACACAGCATGGGCCGTTATCGGGTCCAGCAGAGTATCGATATCCGTTGGCATGACTGATGGGAGTGTTAGACAGATGTCTAGCACGCATTCTTCACCGCAAAACAGGCAGCGTAGAACAGGTAAGATGCAATCTTGCCAGATTGGTCTGAATGACAGGAACCACGTTGTATTAAGTTCCCGTAGACGAGGCATGCCCAAAAGCTGTACTATTCGCTCACGGCATTTCCGTTCAAGGAGGGCTCTCTCCACATTGCTCGGAGTGATGTTGGCGAAGAGACTTGCCATAGCGTAGTAGGAGGAATAGAAACAGAATTCCTGCAACAAGTGCTAGAAGTAATGGCACACCACCAAACACCGAATGTGCGAAGTTTGGGATGATTTCGAGGACAGCCTGGAAAGGTGCTAATAGTCCGGAACAGATGGTCTTAAATACATGTACAATTCCGCTTGTATCTGACATGTTAAAGCTATGTCCTATCATTTCTATGAAATGTATAGGGCAGTTTGTACGAATTAAAGCTTGTATCTCAGCCGAAGTCCTTGCAACTTGTAGATCATAGGTTTCTTTGGCCGAGGTCAAAGGCACTGATTGTTGTAGAAGCATGGCTTTCATTCTGCTTAAAGTATCAAATCGTATAAAAGAGACATTCAACGAAGGCCATAAAGGCGACTCCCTGACTGTGTCTATTGGGGCAAACAATACTTGCATACAGCAAGTGACCCTGGAGTTGACCGTTACTAGATATGGGATGCCTGGCAACATGCCACAGCAACTCTGATCATTCAACATGAGGTAACTCTCATTAGAAAGTTGTCCAAACGTTGGATTAATCACAGCAGCTGGTGTACCCTGCTGGTTGCAGGACAAATTTGCCACAGAACCATTACAAGCCCCGTATAAAGATATGTCCTGACAAATCAGTGAACAGCTCAGTGCATTTTCACAGTGTGTACCGCTTAGAAACACTTCACGATCCCCACTCCAACATCTAAATGTGTATGGTAAATTCCAGGATGTCTTAATGTATTCTTTACCCAACCTTTCATATTTGCCTGCTTGCATCTGTTTGAGGCAATACTGAAACTGGAAAGTAGTCACAGGTAGACTAATTTTGCCATGAATAAGCCATTCTGTAGCTGGTTTTTCTGCCACTGTGAATGGTAATTTCTCAAGTTTTTCAATGCTCAGTACTGTATACTTTGCTCCCCTTTGTGCCAGTTCGATCTGTATATCAGTTAGATTATATTCTGCAAACAGAGCCGTCGTGTTGATAAAACGCCAAGGCACATAGCCCGCACGCAAAGATTGCAGCGTCCAGCTTAATAACATAATAGAACGTAACTGTGTTTGGCCTTGTTGTAACATGGCTAAATCTTGTTCCAGTATGTCGATAGCAGAGGATACAATACTGTCCAGTGAATAAATTCTGGAGGACAAAGTTGTTAACCCATTGTCGACCACAGAGAGAGTTTTCTCTAAGTTAATACGATCAAGTTCACGTATTCGTTCTGCGGCCTCCATCTGTGATACCTTCCATGCTTCATTATAAGCAGCATAGATGCCGGCATATATGAAACATTTTTGACGCGGTTTTCTTGGTCCAAGCAAGAATTCCCTAAGGTCTGCGTCTTCTTTAAGTAAAGATAAGTGTTGTTTCACATCCTTAAGTGTAGATTTCTGCAGCCAATCGAGGCATAATTTTCCTACACTGTATGTTGTTACTACCCCCAGATGCTTTCTTTGGACGTATCGTGGGTCTGGCCTATGAATAGTAAACCCCTGTGTTTTATTCAGGAATCTGTCTTGACAGTTGTTTGTGTCTGTGGGCCAGATCAACCATTTTCTCCAATCCGGATTTGTTCTGTTGAGTTGTAGTATGGTGTCAACTGTAACCGCTGCCTGTGTATTGTTATCACTTGCAGGTGTTGGTACAGAAGGATTTTTCATGTCTTTGATCTTGGCTAACCCAAGGCAAGACGTTTGTTGGACCGTGTCATTCAAAAACATTATTTGCTGAGGGACGATACAGGCTCTAAATAAAGCTTCTATCCCCTGCACTTGCCAATCTTTAGTACCCCAGACAGATTTTGTGTCTATTGTCTCTTTCCATAAGTCAAAACCATGTCTAGACAGTTGGGTAATAAATGCTGCAGAGTAAATCTGTTTTGTATTTGTTAACATAATTTTCAGTCCTGTTTTGTTTACATTTCTATAGTAAAATGTTTCTGGATCAGATGTATTGTATCCTGAAAAATATGGAAACTTCTTAGCAAATGTTTTTGAACTACCTTTTGGTGGTGTAGGACAATGCTCCCATTGGTTAAACATAAACACATTTCTAGGTGTTGCAGATTTATGCAAAAAATGATGACCATAGTGGTTATAGCAATACAGCTGTTCATAGTCTGATGAACCCTCTAAATATTCATTATTAGAAAATGCAGCAGAATGTTCTAGGTCAAACATCATATCATTTACAGTATCAAAGTCCCAATCATCAGAAAAGGTACTGGATGAAACGAAATCACTCAGTGAAATCTTAAATAAATGTGGAATGTTCAAATGTTCTGTCGGGCCGAAGATATCAAAATCTGTTTTGTCCCACACTATACCATCCTGTATAGGAACGGCTGTGATGTTCACTGCAGACAAGTCTCTTGTTTCACGATGGGATGATTTGTGAGGTTTCAAAAGTAAGTTCACTTCTTTCCTTTCAATGTCCAAATGGATGTATCTCCCATTTATAAGCACGCTCATAGTCATAACCAAAGCTAGCCAAAGCAGGAAGAAAAATATTCCAGAAATAACCCAAAGTTCAGTCCATGGTGAAACTAGATAAGTCTTTTTCATAAAATGTAAAAAGTCTTGTACTTGCTGTTTAAAAGTTTTTGATGCTGGCGACGTCTCGGGCTCACTCGGATCCTCAGAAAACGTATCAAAGTTAATGAAGTAGCCAGAAGCAGTTCTGTCAATTGTTGGAATTGCATCAGGATTTGTAGAAATCGCTGGTACCAGTCAATCACTTGTTACATTGGTGTAGACAGGTGTATTTGGACGAACTGTTACTTGTGTTTCAAGAGGGATGAGTTCCATAGCATTGTTGCTCAGTCCTTCATCTGTTACTGCTGAACTCTCGATAGTTATCAGTCTTTCAGTCTAAACCTCTTGTATAGTAGCGAGAGGAGTGTGTCTGCTACTAGGTCGGAGTCCACGAGGCCTACTATTTAGTATTGGCCACATACTGTGGTTTGATGAGGTCGATGGACACAAATCTTTTCTCCTTTTTTCCAGCAAGGGGCGGCAGAAGTACTGTTCTTGTTCCTTGAACGGCTAGGACAGGTACTGGTTGTCTGTAAGAAGGTACAAATTCCTTCTTGTCTGCAATCTTCTCTCTGACTAGATCCCCAACTTTTGGAATCCAGACAGGCCTTGCTGGGACCGCCGGTTTTTCCCCAGTGGTGGTTGGCTGCAGGAATACGTTGCTTTGTTTCGTTCTTAGTTCATTTAAGTCCTGTAAAACAGCCAAACGATCTTTGATATCAAAACGTTTATTTTCCACCACTGTGCCACTGCATTCCAGATCTGGCACCCACATTCTTGTCCCAAATAGGACCTCATATGGAGTGACCCCCCTAGAGAACTTCTTGGCAAATTGTTTAATGAGCGTTGGACCCCATATAGATGTTTGACCCACCCATCACCCGAACCTAATACCCTAGCTGTTATAGACTGCTTTATGTCCCGGTTTTCCTTTCCACAACAGAATTTCCCTCAGGATGAAACGGAGAGGAGTACTGCAATGCAACGCCCAGACTGGCCATGGCGTCTTTGTAAGCCCGAGAGCTAAATGCAGGGCCCTGGTCAGAATGTAGCGTGCCTATTGCGTATGTGCCGATAAAGACTTGCAAATCTTTTATAACAGTTCGAGCATCAGCCGAGCGCTGAGGCCATATCTATAGGAACCTTGATTTAGTATTTGTGGGATTGCACTTGTCCATGAGGACGCCTGTGCATAGATAGTCTAATGCTGTCTAACAATGGTGTTTGTGCAGGGCAGTTACATTCGTAGCATGGTGTCTGGTCGCTTTCTCGCTGTAATTTGCAGTCTATGCAGTTGTTGATGAATATGTGTATTTCTGTATTCATCCCAGGCCACCAGTACATCTCTTTTAATGTCAATATTGTTTTAGAGATCCCTTGATGTGACAGACCCTCCCCCAGATGTGTTTCATAAATCAAAGCTGCTCTACGTTCCATGTTTGGAATTACCCTATCCCCCACTCCAGGGATTCGAGCAAAAGGAACGTTGTTCGCATCAATTACATAAGAGTACTTGAGTGGAAACTTTTTTGGTAACGCTGCACCACTGCCTTTGCTCGTAGCATTGACAGCCAACATTATCTCACTGTCTATTTTCGTTTTTGAACGAGTGATCGCAGCTATGGAAGCCGTCTGAACAGCGCCCTTTGCGGCTTCGTCAGTCAATGAATTCCCTGCAACGTGAACGCCATCACGTTGATGACTCAGTGTATGGATCACGTGAGCCTTTGGTAGTTCGTTTTTTAACTGAACTACTTGTTCCCAAAGCGTTTTATGCTTTATTGTGCCACCTTTTGCATCTTTGAACCCGTTTTCAAGCCAAGTTTGTATATATTCATTATACGACTGCACACAGTAGAAAGAATCGCACACTATTAGTGTGGGGAATTCTCGATCTGTACTTTCAAGTGCCAGTTTGAATGCTTGTAGTTCAGCTCGCTGAGCTGTGCAATCTCCTAGAGATTGAGTTTTAGTGACCATAGGTCTGAAGTTGCCATCGCGCATGCGACCTTTAACGATTGCGCACGCTGCACTGTAAGCTTGCTTACTCCCTGTTGTGGGTTGTGCGGATCCGTCAGTGTAAATTATGAATTCGAACTGATCGAGAGGCAGAATCTCAGTGGGCAGAGGACATTCATGTTCATATTGCAGGAACGCTTGTGTTTTTAGATCGGGATCAAAAACATATTCAACATCTGTTGCAGCAAGAGAATTAACCCATTGTATCCATCTCGGATGTAATGCTTTAGCATTTGGAATGCTCGCTTTTGTTACCGCCTCTAAGGCCGGAACTGGGGTCACGACAATAATGCGTGTCCCTTGGGCTAGAGCTCTTTCTTTTGCTACTGCAGTTTGAACTGCTGTCAGTATTTTTTCAGTTGAAGTGAAGCGCATTTCTGCTTGTGTATACAAATGTGATTTGTATGCAATTGGTACTTTTTCACCCTCATTAAATGTTAAGTAGGTGAATCCGCATTGACCCGAAATTATTCGGATCACTAAATTGCGTTGGCTTACGCGTGTTTGTAAGTGATTTGTTGCTAACATGTTAGCTTGGAGTGAACGCAAGATTTCTGTGTGTTCCTGTGTCCAATTTTTGATTGAAAAATCAGGTTCGATTAATGCGTAGAGAGGTTTAACCCTTTCTGCGTAATTTAGAATGTAAGTTCTTCCAAAGTTTAGGAAACCCAGGATGGATTGTAAGTTTTTCAGCGTCTTAGGAGGTTGGAGCAGCGCACACCTTTCTAAAAAGTTGGCTGCCAAGCTCTTGCCTTCACTTGAAAGCTCGTATCCTTGGAACAGGACATTGAGATGGGCAATTCTGGACTTTCTGAAGTTGAATTTGTAGCCCTCAGAGGCGAAGCCCAGTATAATGGTGCTCACCCTGTTCAAGTGTTTGTCCAGGTCATCGTCTGTCAGATAGATGTCATCGACATAGGACAATGCCTCATTGTCATAAATTTGTAGTAACTCCGTTACTCTCGCCGAGAATAACCCCGGGCTATTCTTGAACCCTTGTGGGAGTCGACAAAATTGACGCTGGGTCCCCATTATTGAGAAAGTTGTTAAGTACCTGCTTTCAGGTGCTATGTTTTGACAAAAGAAACCATTTGAGATATCCAATGTGGTTTTGTATTTTTTACGCACAATGTTATTTATTAATGCTGTACTATGTGCATTTTGCACTGCAAATGTTTTAGAACAAGTGTCTGTAATCCAAAACTGGACGATAGGTGTTGTCTGGTTTGGAGACATGAAACAAAGGATTGTTCATTGAAGAGGTGCATGTTTCAATCACCCCTTGGTATTCAAGTTGATCTAAGATCTCCCTGACCTGTTTTTTAGCTTCTTGCTTTATTGGATACTGCCTTTGTGCAGTAGGTTCATTTTTAGATGTATTTTATGGTGAGGTGAATCCTCATCCCATCCTACATGATTTTTGTATAATGCTGGGGCCTGGGCAACAGCCCATTTCCTGGCATAAGTATATTTTAGGTGAATTGGAATATGGTTAGAGAAGGCAGGCATTATAATGTCCTCGCCATGTGGGCACTCCCTGACAAATTGTGGTGGCCAGTCTTTTTCTGCTAGAAGTATGTCATAGCCCCTTGAAAGTTTTTCCCAAAAAAGTGCTTTCACTTTTCTTGGTATGTCTCCCTCCATCCGGAGTGTTATTTCATATAACTTTTGTGGAGTACTAACCCTGGTGTCTACAGTCTCAACTGTGATGTACTCATTCAAGTCCACTATCTCCAGAAGTTCCTTCAGGTTCTGGCGAGCTATTGTGACTTCTGCTGCACTGTCCCTCATTGTCTGAGCCCATTCTCCGTTCTTGAGTTGTGTTCTCAGTATCCTCGGCATGTCTGATCTTCAGACCTGCTACCTTCTTCTTTGAGAATTGAGGTTTTGTTTTGTTTTTTGGAACGTGTTTGTCGTCTTTCGATTTCACGCGTTCTGCTCTATGTTCTGACCGTCCTCTTCTTTCCGATGTCTGTGACGAGATCTGAAAGGTACGAGAGGAGCGTGTATCAGTATCTTGATACCTGTCAGGCTTTTTCAAATTATCCCTATTCCTGAGGTTATACCTCCTTTCAGAGGGCTCCTTTTGAGGAGACCTACCTCGGGATTGAGAACGTTTCTCGTTTGAATTGTGTTTATTAGTTTCCCACTTCTTTTTAGAAGATGTAGGAGTTTGTTTATTAGAGTCCTTCTCAGGACTTTTAGATAGTTTTGGCTTCACTGGTCTTCCACCCAAACTATCTCTGCCTAATTCTGCATACGATTGTTCTATTATTCTGGGTAGTTCTGTTTGATGTTCTGTAACATCGTATTCCCTTAATCGTTGGCGGATCGCCACTTCTGCTGCCTCCCCTTTAATATTAGATAATATTATTGTTGAGACCTGGTCGAAATTTTTCAGTAATTTCATACCTAAATTTAGTGCAGGCTCTGCCCCATATTCGTTTTGAATTTGTTTCAGGACATCAGGTATTACTGCAATTGATGGAATACCATGTGTTTTAGTATAGATGGCAGCAAAGACTGAGCCCCAAGTGGTGCAGTCTTCCAGTTGTGGTGTGATCCCCATTGGTAAACTGATAGTTAGGATTCTGTGTTTCTCATACGGGTTAGTATTTGGAAATACTGCTTCGATTTGAGTAATTTTTTGAGCTATCCAGAATGGAATTTGCTCACGTTTTGTGGGCATTTTTCCCATGACTGCGTATAGAGTCTGTGGTGTAATTTTTAGTGTATTCCCCTGTTGAGGAGTTTGATTTGGAAGTGTCAATGGTGGTTGGACTGTGAAAGTCCGCATGACATATTGGACTAATTGTCTGTAGATTTTGATTAACTCTGTAAGTTGAGTAAGTAATTCCTCGTCTGACATTATATCGAGGTCAGGATGAGGAGTGTAGCCGGCTAGAATCGGCCATGTTGCTCCTGGTCTACCAAGTGGACCGAGCCTGGTAATGTTTCTGTGATGTTTTAGGGCGCCTTTAAACCAGAGCTGATGCTCCTGGTATGTTAGTGGAATTTCAATATCCTCGAAAGGAATATATTCCTCTGGTGGATCATCTTCTTTGTAGAAGTGAAACAGTTTTGTTACTGAATTTGATTCAGGAAATATGACCCATGAATAGAATACCTCTGTCTGAAAGGATTCGTGTGCCTCTATCACGAAAACTGCTCTACCGCCTCTCAGTGGTAGACCGTGTTTTATAAGTTTTAGAGTGATGGCTCTTCTTAAGGTTGGATGGATGTCTATAACACCCTCCTCGGTTTCATTTAAACCTGTAAAGTTAAAAGCTGTTACGACTGGTTCAGCCGCAGCTACACCGTTCCCGGTGTTATTGTCCCCGTGTATGGACATTTGTTTTTTGAAAAATGTAGAACAAGTTTCAAGGAAACAAAAGATAAGGTGCACAATAGTTTGGAACACTGTATCCTTCAACGTTGAACAAACCAAACAACTAATATATAGGGTGCTTCCCTATGTAGTTATGGCGGATATTTAACCCTACCCACTCCGGACGTCTTATGGAGTATGTGAGTAGGGGTCTCTGAGAAAAGCACGAATGAGTTACTCAGTATCTAGCGTTAAATTACTGCCTTACCAAACCGTTGGGCGCCATGTAGTGTAGTTCCTATTTCCCTAATAGGCTCTGCGCATTGGAATAATATAACCTATAGGTTTGACATAGGACTGAGGTCGGTATGTCCCTATCGACATGCCGACATATTATATTAAACTTAATTACCTGTGCCAGCTAGCTCAGAGGCCACTAGAAACTCCTTGAGAACAAGAAGTGAGTAGTTTCTGGCAACCGAAAAACATGACAACTTTGTTTCCCTTTAGAAGCGGAACATGTCTCAGAATCATGGAAACAATAGATAACAGTTTCACTCATTCAATCGTGCATGCTTAGTTTCTACAGAGTTACACAGAAAGGAAAGACGGGCGTTTCAATAAAAAGGGTTTTATTGAACAGTCTTGTTTCTCGTGTAAGAGATATGTGCTGTTATGATCACAAGACAGTATGCAAGATAAATAATGTACAGTGTAAGCAGTAGAAATAAATAATACTGCGCTAGCATTATTTTTTAGCATATATTCACGTACATAAATAACATGAGCTAAAAATGCGAGTACTCATACAATGCGTCCCTGAACTAGTTCTACCCCAATGTACCTAACCTAAGTGTGGTGCAAGGTATGAAGTAGGTGCAGTATTCTCTGGTATGATATACTAAGAGTCTTGTATGCCAAGAGTCCAGTATGCCAAGAGTCTAGTATGCCAAGAGTCCCTCTAGGTTCTAGTCAGCTCCATACCTTGAGAATGAGAGAGGTGGGAATCTCTAGCTGGATCTGAAACTCTAACACCCCGCGAAGGGAGTCAGAACACTGGAAGCTGGATTCGTCTGCGTGCAGGAATGACAGCGTCTTCTCAGTGCGTCAGGCCGGGATACGGGCTCCTCTGAAGTCGAGGTCTCCTCTAACTTGCTTGGGCAAGGGAAGGTATATTTATACCTGGTAGGTGTCGTGGAATGTTAGCATTGACGTGAAGTCGGACAGAGGAAGACGTCAGGAATGAACCCTTAAGGTATAACGGTTCATACATAATAGATGAGTTCTTGGAGAAATCAATAGTCCTGTGCTAGGGGAACTCCCGAAGCTTGAGGGTCTGGTTTCTAAGAACTCGTTGTGACGTTAGGGTGGACGGATGTCAGTGACCATGCCTGTATTTGGAGTGCACGGTTAATGCCTAAATAAGGACAGGGATTCTATGCCTATATAAGGGCAATGCGAATTGTGCCTATATAAGGACATGATTCAGGAAAACCTATATACGGACCCCTAAAGCGGAATACAACAGGCTGAGATCAAAAAACTTCCCTGGCTGCCGGTTAGGAAGCGCACTCAGTTCAAGGCCTTATGTTTGGTCTTCAAAGCCCTTCATGGAGTTGGGCCAGACTACTTACAACAGCGATTACGCTGGTATGTACCGAAAAGATCTCTGAGGTCATCAGATGCAAAACTGGTGACGGTGCCTTTTGTAAAAAAAGCTAATTGGGGGGGCAGAAGCTTTGTAGCCAATGCAGCCAAAGCATGGAATGGCCTCCCATTTCACCTCAGATGTATGACCAATCTACTGGCCTTTAGGAAAGCATTAAAAACATGGCTGTTTATTAATTAATCTCATCGATACCCCTTCCACTTTAGGCTCTGGCAGGACTTCACATAGCGCCAGGACACCTTCGGGTAGCAGTTAGCGCTCTATAAATGTCACTAACAATAACAATAACAACATAAAACAGGACACTAACTTTTCATGTTAAGAACATATAATCAATAATCATTACCAAACTAATCAATAATTAAACCGTCCTCTGCTACCAAGAAACTGATCCAGCGCGAAGGTCAATACCTGATCAGGGATCAGTACCCAATACTATCACAGAACAATGGTCCATACACATTCACCCAAATCCCTGATGCGCTGGTGTAAATTTTTACAATGTTCAATTCTCTTCCCCCTAAAATTCATATATGTAATATCCAAAATACTTATCTGATTTATATATCAACTTTTCCTCTACTTGGTCGATGAACCAATTAGTTGAGTAGTTGATGATAATGATATGACATTTCTAACCTACTTTCAGCCAATAAAATAATCACAGACTCTCGGTAAAGTTAATAAAATGTTATCTCGTAAAATAACGTGGTAATGCTCCTTGCATATGGTCAAAAATGCAAATAATGAAACTCACTAAAGGAAATTAGCATCAACAACTTCAAATGAATACAAACTCATCATATAAGCAATGACATTTTGTATGGAGGAGTGGATAGATTAAGAGACAAAAGTTTCAGCAAATTCAAATGCGAAACAGAATTTACCTAATGGAGGGGATAGATGAAGAGACAAAGTTTCATCTAAATAATACGTACAAATGTATCTATGACGGAGTGGATAGGCGAAGAGACATACGTTTCAGAGACAAAAATACATTTGCAAGAATTATGCCTGTATGAGTCAGAAACATACAAACCTAACGGTCTGTAGAAAACCACTACCCTGGCCAAGGCGATGGTGGGGGTTCCCTGAATAGAGTCAGGAAACAAAGATTTACAGGGACAGGAATGGAATAGGACAGGAATCAACTAGGCCTCTCTGCAAACCGACGGACAGCGACGCATCTCCCCTCTCTCTCAGCCTCTCCAGCCTAACCTAACCACACCCCTAAAGGCACCCCAGTTATACCCTAAAACCTACATGTTCATCCCACATCAGTTGCAACAATTTTCAAAACTAGACAGATGATTGGAGGGCCTAGGAGGTGTCTCTGTCACACCACAGTGACCTCACGTACAATTTAGTCAATTTATTGTTTGCTTCCTTTCTCACAGTTTGTTTCTTAATTCGTTCTCACGTTTTCTTATACTAGATACATTTAAACAATTTTTATTCATAAATTTGACAATGTCTGCAGAATAAGACTCTGGTCCCATGGTTGATTTCATAATTTGGCCGACAATCGCCACACTGGCCTTCAACTCGTACATTTCTTCTGCTGTGCACAGCGCGTCTGTCTTGCCTCTGACAGATCAGATTCACACTTTAGCTCACCCCTCCCTCTTTGGACAATATAAGCAAAATGGAGTTTCATCCAGCCCACTGTAGCGAATGGAAAATGGACATTCATTAATTATATGACAATGTCGTTTTTCACTGTTTACCACCCGCCTTTGCACTATTCCCTGTTAACATTTTTCCTAGCATAGCTTTATGCAAAAAGCAGTATTATTTATAATTTCAAAGCAAGCTATAACATGCAACTCTGAAATGCACATGCGGCCTAGTCATGCATTGTTTCTCGTTACATTCAAAGCATAATGTAAATACGGTTTTAGTTCTTTCATGTGTTATCTTACGTTAGTGCATGCATGCGCAAAGCAGTTTTCCCTTGTGTTCATGTAAGGTGCACATTAATTTTCTATTACTACTTACTGTTAGTACGTATTATGGGGGTATTAATTCGAGCAGGTTTCTTTTCTCGATCCCCTGCTCCATCAACGGTGTGCTACCATACCATGCTTTAGCAATGTATTTACAATTGTGTGCTCCAGAAATTCACCACCAGCTACATACCACACCCAGTACCACACTCCAGCTGAATGGACATGACTCATTTGCTAAACTTTTTCTTTGTGTGACACTTTTCAAAATCACTATGACTTCAGGGATGTATCATTGATGGCGGCAACTCCATTCTGAAAATTGTTCCAGCACCACTGAGGAATATTAGATTTATTTGTAATTATTATACTTTATCTTTGCTTCTGGGGCGGTAGTATCTTTAATTAAGTAAATAATATGAGAAATGTGCGTTCCATGGAAAAGTTATTTCAGTTTCATTGGAAAAGCAGTTGCAGAACTTAAGCAAGGGATATTCAATAAAAAAATGAACAAAACATAGTTAATTGCCTCTTTTTGAAAAGTATGTCCCTCTGCAATGTTTCCTACTATCGCTTTTACAACGTGCAGATGTGTACGGCCAATCGTTTTTGCTGCGCACAATTACATGCGCTCTCATTTTAAATTACAATACCTCCATGCAATTACAAAATAGGTTCTATCTGCAATAGTTGGTCAAAATAAAATATAATCCTAGGTAGGTACTACTATATTGAATATTTTCTTTTTTGTTTTATTTACCATGCAAAACACAATGTATAACACATCAATGGAGACAATTTTGCATATTTGAACTGTAGATAAGATTTTCTATTAAAAAATATTTATTGGAATTTAAACCAACCCTATTGTCTGCCCTGGCTTATATGACAGGCTAAGCTGATGACATTTCCCCTTGTATTGTCTCACATGCATTCCCTAAGGTCCTCTGAGGGAGATATTACCATCAAATCGCTCTTATGTACCAAGAGGTAAGAACATCCAACTAGCTTGTACATGTATGTGGCTCATTTTTGTCAATGTATTTATTCCTTCATTTTCAAAAACCTGAAATTCTCAATAAAGATTACAGTATATAAAAAAATCGCAGAAAATATTTTAATTCAAATTAGGCGATAGACTTCCTAAATATAAACGCTAAGCAGATTACAAACAGCCATAAAATCTATCTTGGTTCATGATAAATATTAGTGGATCTTCATTACTTATTCACCCATTGAGACTCTTAGGTATGAGTTACATAGATTGCAATATTGCCATGACCAGATTTCATTGAACCACCTACTTCTCATATTAAATTGAATTATTTATTTCTCCTGCATGTATCAGTTCCTTTCGCCAATCGCCAAGCTCCGGTCAGTACTCTCCCTAGATTTCTTCAATATTAAAGGCTATGTGATAGTAGTTTTTTTAAGTATCTTCATTGATATTTTGCCACAGTCTTGACGCATGATATGGTTATTTATGTTACTTCTCAGCCTCAATAAGACCACCCACCGGATTACGAGTTTAATCCTGGTGCGGTCCTGCTGCGACGGTCCCACAGCGGTGCCTTTCTATGGCACAAAGAAGAATAATAGAAAGGCAGCGCCATGGAGTGCCAAAGCAGGTGCCTGTATGGGAAGAAATACACCATGTTGCGCATTTTTTCCCTTGTAGGAACTGGGGGTGCTAACATGCAGGGGACACACAATGTGCCCCCCCTGCATGCACCCCTCTGCACAGAGGTGACAAGGGGCTTTGTAAGGGCCCCCTGAGTTGCCTTACCACCAATCCTTCCATGGCGGGCTCTCCGCCGTGGATAGGGTTGCAGTGAGGCAACTCGTAATATGCTCAGTGGTGCTGCATCAGTACTGCCAGCATATTGCAGCCTCAGACCGGTACGCCACCGCCACAAGATCCATGATCCCCGTCAGTTGCGGCTTTCCTGTGGTGGTCTGACCGCCCAACTCAAAATACAGTGGTCGGGCCACCGGTGCGGCGGTGGCCGTGCCACCACCACAGGTTTGGCAGTTTGATGGACCTTCGAACTTGTAATTAGGCCCATAGATAAGAGCGACTGCTTCCAGAAGTCACAATGCCAATGATGCGGAATATCGCCTCACAGATAGTGCCTTCCAGAAGAAACCTAAGGAGGAAAAAGTCCCAATGGGCAAAAATCTCCCAAAATCAATCCACAAAGGCTCCAGAAGTTTGAGATGACTTGACCTCATATGACACCAAGCGGAGAACTGAAGATAAACTGAAGAGTCACTTCCCATATATGTCATGAAACAGGAGGTCATGTCTAAGCCTGGGTGGAGTTCGCGGAGTTCCGCTTTGCACAACTCCGCAGAGTGCAAAAAAACCTCTGCCACGCTACGCGAAGCTCTGCAAGCGGCAGAGTGCGTTAGATAAATGCCTTTCGCGGTGGTTTTCAGTGCCAGGAGCTTGTCCGCACTGTGCAATCTTCGCGAACGGCACCATGCACAGCGCAAGCGGACGCTGAGCTTTCTAAACGCGAACGGACGGTTTCTCAACGCGAGCATACCTGACCACTCGCAATGAGAAATCTGACCGCCCCCATTGAGAAATCTTGCCGGGAGGTTGATTTTCCACGCTCACGCTTGCCAACTTGACGTTGATGAATGCGAGTGAGGAAAAAAACTCGGAGCAGAGTTTTTCGGAACTCCGCAAGCTCCAGGTAACGCGGAGTGCGGAAAACTCCGCAAACTCCACGAGCGCAGCAGAGTTCACTGTTCAGACTTAGTCATGTCGTCTCCATGTTGATTTGGGAAAGACTCAGTAACTTGCTTGGCAACAGCCATCTTAGGGTGGGACAGATATTACCTTCTCCAACAACTTCATCAAGGAAGCCTGGAAAGGAGAAAGCCAATTAGGTCCAATAAAATAGAATGTGTTGTTTGCAAGAAGGCCGCACAGAGAAGAATGCAGCAAAGAGGGACTGCTCTGGTGGGTCAGCAGGTGCCAGATAATTTGTAACAGGAAATGCAGTGACCTGCTGTGTGGAGAAAGAAAGGCGTCTCATCCACGTAAAGCACACTTTCTGTAGAATGGCTGGTAAGACAGGGGGTTGAACCGGGAATTGCCACAGTGGCATGAAATATTTTAGCATTGCTGGTAGTTGGTCAACATCCCAACCCGAGTCCTAGGCTAGAACTTTTTTTATCTGGGAGACCAAGGGTTCACTGCAAATATAATCTGGGCCAGGTCTTCTATTAAATAGAAAATGTAAGCAAAGCAGCAGTTCGTTGTGTAGCTTCACTGGGTAGGTGTTACCAGGCTAGTCTACCTTATAGGGGTAGCAAATCTGCTCTGGGAAATAAGTTAGTAAAGTAATCCAAGCCTGTGCCATATCACCATACATGTCCTGTTACATCTGTCTAATCACTGTGATTTCAGTCTCCACCCATTTCTCTGTCACCATTTTCTAGCCTGACACCCAAAGTGAAATGGGAGATTTCCAAAGTCTGGAAAACCAGTGTTCAGTTAGCAATAATGACAAGTCAAGCAATTTGTATTCCCTTTCTCCATTTAGGTCTTTTCATATCCACTAGCAAACAAATGGTTAGGTTGTACAAATCAAGACCACACCATGAGGTAAAAGGATTCATTGTCCGCTTAGTACTTAGGATATTGTTTAATAGGCTATACAAGCAGCCCTTAAACTCATGTGAATCTGGGTCAATTATATTTCCTTTACAACAATGGCATTAAAAAACCATAAGCAATTTGGGGTTAAATAACCCTGTGCAATCAATGCTTCATGTAATAAAAAATTCACACATAACTAAATACCACTTTTTCAATAAAGCCAGTTTTATATAATCCGCTATAAAAAAATAAAGTAAAAAACATTGAAACAAAACAAGCAAAAGGTTGTATGATATAACCACTCATGCCTAAACCACGCATGCTTTAACAACGTGGTCTGAACTATGACCGCGTCTTTACTGCGCATGCCTATGCAGCGAATTTCATTGTAAAGGCATGATTGCTAAAGGGATATGCGTGGTAAATTGCATATTCCAGCCCACCTGCCCTGGGCACTAACACCCGATACCCCAGCCCTGTAATCCACCCTGCCCCAACCCTTAACACAACCCTGACCCCTCACCCTAAGCCCTAACACTTGGTCCCTGCCCCAAAAACTACCCTGACCACCCGAGCCCTAAAATCCTCCTCCCTACCTCAGTCCCCCGTTCTGAGCCCTAAAACCGACCCTGTCCTGCTCTTAAAACTACCTCTTCCCCTCCCCCTACCATGACGCCTAAAACTATGCCCCTGCCAAAAACTACCCTGAACCCAGCCCCCCGGCCCTTAAAACTGACCCCCAACCTGCCCTTAAAACTACCCCTTCCGCTCTCCCCACCCTGAGGCCTAAAATCCTGCCCCCTGTCTAAAACTACCCCAGCGCCCCACCCTGAGCCCTAAAGCTGACCCCCTCCCCTGAAAACTGCCCCTTCCCTCGTTCTGAGCCCTAAAGCCCGGCCCCAGCCCTTAAAACTACCTAGAAACCCCCACCCTGAGACCTAAAACCCACCCCCACCCCTAAAAACTACCCCCCAAACCTGGCCCCAGGCCCACTTACCTGTCCACATCCGGAGTTTCCTGTCCCGCCACTTCCTAGGCCTCTCCTCGTCCATCCCAACATCTAGACTGATGTCTTCTGCATAGTTAAGGAAGATGCGTGGTTCAGGCAAGCATTGTTCCGCTTGCGGGGAAATTACACGGGTGGCTCAGCCCATGTTGTAAAGGCCGTTTCCCTGAGCAAAATAGTACAATGTGACCCTAGTGCAAAGCCCGAACAAAACATTCCATAACAATGAAAAAAAGTACAACAGGGTTGATGAGCTGATATCTAACAACCCGCAGCAATTCTGAAATCTGTCCACTAGACATTCGCTCCTGTTACTTCATTTTGTCTATGACATTTCGACTTAACCTTGATAAAATGTTATCATCACGACAACCATGATATGGCGACATCTGAAAGATCCTGTATATGGCATCTTTCGAGTAGATAGGACCAAAAACAACAGTGACACCTCAGTAAATAAGTGAGGTACAGAAAATGATTCACTTACTGGGGGCAACCCCCAAGAAGTGCCAGAATAGATGGAATACCATAGCATATTCGGGGCCGCGAAGGGCTGGAGATTGGAGAATGTTTCTTCCGGGTATTTTCATCTCAAGTCATTTTGGAATGCCCTCATTGAACTGTTGCCAGTCAGTGAGTATATGAAGAGGGATGACAGGCATGGAATCCAGCCTGATGTGACAGAGACAATGCTCTGATGCTGCAGGCTGGTCAGGAAACCACAATTGAAAGTTTTAAGTAGGAATAGCGCCAAGAAGCATAAAGTGCCAACAATAGTCAATGGTCGTGGTAGACTGGGACCTAGGCACAATTTGATGCTGACCGTGATGGAGCGTGGGTCATATACAACCAGGTTTGTCCTGATCAAACATTTTACCTTCTGAATTTAGTCCTTTAAGTCCCAAACCCCACAGTAGTACACTTCTAAGGCCCCTCCCCCGAACCTTCAAAGGAGACACTGAGAGACTCCGGAGGTGTAAGGAACAGGCCAACAGAAGCGTCCATTCCTGGTTCAGTTGCCACTGATCAATTGGGCAGTTGAAGTAAATGCCTCTTGTGGCCTATTGTATCGGAGTAGCTTGAACAGGTCAGCCTTATGACCCTTAGAATCCATCTCTATGGCTTGGGTACAAGAGAGAGTAGATCCAGTTCTTCAGGACTCTTCTGATGCTTAAAATCTTTGATCAGGACAAAACTGGTTGGTGTATACAACATGTGGTATCAATAATAGAAGAGATACTCTAGCTCTATGTAAATAAACAGAGTCTAAAATACATTATTTTTTTTACAAATTGTATTTAGATGGCTTGGAAAATGAAGAGACATTTAATGTAAGATTGCAAGCAAAAATGTTTTTCTTTTATCTTACACAATTATTAAATGGGGGAAAATCCATGCCTACTTAATGATGAGTCATAAAATGAAACTGAGTACATTGAATGGGGTGAAATTTGATTTCAGACATTGAGAGTAATTGATATCTGTGGAAAAGGTTGAGTCTATCGTCATTGTGTAGGAGATTTCTTCTGATTTTTGAGTTGTAATGATCATGAATCGTGTATTGAGGAAGACGGGGACCTAATTCTCAAATCTATTAAGTCTGTGAAACCTAGGTTTGCAGAGGAAAATGGTTCAATGTATGCCTGACAGCAATCATCAAAAGGATACCTGTCAGTCATAAATGGTTTTACTACCGTGTTATTCTGTGCCATGAATGTATGAAATTACTCAGTATTAAACCCCATGAAGGAATGGGAATTTGGTGGTATAATGCGTGGTTTGCCCTGTAAGTTTGTGAATGACAACAGAGCACGAGTTTGTAGCAATTCACAAACTATTATTTGAGTCTTTCTCATCCTGGAAACGGTTATGGTTTTATTCTACAATAAGACTAGAGTAGCTCCCCTTCCTGGGTGAAAAGGGTATTGCTCACTCCCAAACTCTGTGGGGGTTTGTTGGTTGGGGCGTCTCCACAGGGAGAAATATTTTCCCCTTAAGAAGAAAAGAAAAAAAGTGCAAATGGCAAGTCATTAAGATGTGGCACAGCTTTCCAAGCTTGCTACTGGAAATTTTTGTGAATTGCAAAAAAAATGTAAAATTACAAACCTGAGTATAAATCTTTGCATTTGCACTTTTACACTTGTTTTGTGAATCGAACCCTACATCTTCCCGAATTCAAGTAGGTCTTTGTTGTTTCTTGTCTTTGCCAGGAGGAAGTTTCGACGTTTTGCTGCCATATGCTACCTGGCTTCTGTTAGGTTAGGACTGCCAGTAGTCTGGACTGGAGTGAATGGCTTATCAAGCCGTAGGTATCACTAACAACCTGCACTTTAGTTATGGCCATATTAAAAAACATCACCTATCACTTTGCTGTTCATTTTTGCATTTATCAATAACTTTTTGCATTTTTTTTATAGTTTTATAGTTTGTCAACCAATCCTTGCTTCTAATAAATAAAAAAAAGAATCCAACAGATGAGCCCATATTGGCATCTCATCATAAATATGCGTGTGATTTATATATCACAATCTTATCAGTAAATCATTTGAGTGCTATACAATGGGGGTGTGGGGGGGATTATAGCAAAAATGTAAGCAACCAGTTGTTGAGAGAGAGCGTAGAGAGACCACAGGGTGAGGTTTCAGTGAGACATGAGTAGGTAGGGGTCAATGTACTACAGATTGTAGTGGTGTGTGTGCAGACTTCACCGCCACAGGGAGTAGTTTCTTACCAAAGTGACCAGGATGTAGCTGCTATGAGGTTCAGGTTCAAGTTTAGGTTGGCAAGGAAGTGAAATAGCAGAGAGAAGGGAACTTTCTTGAAAAGGGGAGCTACCATGTTTGGGGCATATTCTCAAGGAGTCATCGTCGATTTATCGGCACTTTAGCGCCGCAAAAGTGGCGATAGATTCATCGCCCCATTCACAAGCTGGTGCAAACTGCCGACATCGCCAGTTTTCCTGCGATAGCAACCGCAAAAAACATCGCCACGGATGAGTGCGACAATTAACGCTAATGATATGCAGAGTAGGCATTCCCGTGCAAAAACACACGAAAACACCACTTCGCGAGATTCTCAATGACCAGTCAGATCTGCGATGCGAACCAAGAACAGGCGATAAGGCGCGTTAGCTGCAGGGATTTAACACCTGCCTTTTGCTGGTGTTAAGCAGGACGACTACCTGCAGTATGAAAGGGAGCCCAGCCCAGAGCCACATCTGAAGACCCACAGATGCCATGGAGCCAATGAACATGCAGCTCAGAGACCCAAGAGGGCCACAACACCCACCGCCACTGCCCGCAGGACCCCCCCCCTCCGGATTCCCCCCCCAGACTACCACCGAAGCAGCGTAGGACAAGACAGCGGACCTTCCAAAAACGGCATGGCCCCTCAGCCACACAAGTGCAGAATGTGGGGAGAGGTGGGAACCAAGTATGTGTGAAGAAGGCAACTCACCCATGAAGAAGAATGTACACAATGCCAAGTGTGGCGGTGATGTGCTGGACAGACCACAGAATGCAGAGCACAGACATGTCCATGTGGACATATACTGCTGGGGTTTGTAGTGTTGTGGACAGTGGACGCAAACATGTCACCTCAGGCAGTGGGTAAGACCTTGGACACGTAGCTTTGTCGTCCCCCCCTGTAAGCGTAAGCGGAGTGGGCTGGGCCGGCGTACGCCAAGCCAGCGTAGGGGTGTGAAGGATTTGCCCGGTGCTCTGGGCGTGGTTCAGTTCTGGCATGGACAAGGAAGTAACTAATGAGTGTGTCACTGTTGTAGTGTCGGCGCCACCCAGTCCGCAATCGACAATGTTGCAATGTAGCATGCACCCAGAGGGCGGGCTCGCACGAACGGGGAAATGAAGGAGCGCAAGACCGCTCAGGGTCTTGGCTCATACATGCCAAGTGTTGTGTGTATCTGTATTGCCGCAAAACCAAAGGGGATGATGGACGGAGTGTTGAACATTGCAAGCACTCACCCCCAGTCAACTGATCTGGGTTTAATCCATCATCATTCTTTAGCTCACTCCGCCACCCCAGTTCAGACATGGCCATATGCAAATCAGTCTGACCCTGTGCCTCATGGGAACGGTCCTAGGATGCTTGTTTCCAGTCCAGGGAGGACCGGGCCTGGCAGTTCGGGCTGGACTGTTCCCATTGGGCGCAGGGTCAAGACTGATTTGCATATGGCTGGGTCCAAACTGGAATGGCATGGTGAGCAAAAACGATGGATTTAGGCCCAGATCTCTGTACTGGGGTGAATGTATGACATTGTTCTGCATTCTGTCCATCAATTGTTCTTTTTGCATTTGTCACCCCGAGTGGGACGGGTATGCCCAGACGTGGGTCCCGTGCTCTCCATGCCACTGGAGTCAAGCTATCCTGGCTGATGAGGGCTGAAAGCCCGAAACCGGTCCTAGGATGCTTGTTTCCAGTCCAGGGAGGACCGGGCCTGGCAGTTCGGGCTGGACTGTTCCCATTGGGCGCAGGGTCAAGACTGATTTGCATATGGCTGGGTTCAAACTGGATGGCATGGTGAGCAAAATAACGATGGATTTAGGCCCAGATCCCTGTACTGGGGTGAATGTATGACATTGTTCTGCATTCTGTCCATCAATTGTTCTTTTTGCATTTGTCACCCCGAGTGGGACGGGTATGCCCAGACGTGGGTCCCGTGCTCTCCATGCCACTGGAGTTAAGCTATCCTGGCTGATGAGGGCTGAAAGCCCGAAACCGGTCCTAGGATGCTTGTTTCCAGTCCAGGGAGGACCGGGCCTGGCAGTTCGGGCTGGACTGCTCCCATTGGGTGCAGGGTCAAGACTGATTTGCATATGGCTGGGTGCAAACTGGAATGGCATGGTGAGCAAAAAAACGATGGATTTAGGCCTAGATCTCTGTACTGGGTGAATGTATGACATTGTTCTGCATTCTGTCCATCAATTGTTCTTTTTGCATTTGTCACCCCGAGTGGGACGGGTATGCCCAGACGTGGGTCCCGTGCTCTCCATGCCACTGGAGTCAAGCTATCCTGGCTGATGAGGGCTGAAAGCCCGAAACCGGTCCTAGGATGCTTGTTTCCAGTCCAGGGAGGACCGGGCCTGGCAGTTCGGGCTGGACTGTTCCCATTGGGCGCAGGGTCAAGACTGATTTGCATATGGCTGGGTCCAAACTGGAATGGCATGGTGAGCAAAAAAACGATGGATTTAGGCCCAGATCTCTGTACTGGGGTGAATGTATGACATTGTTCTGCATTCTGTCCATCAATTGTTCTTTTTGCATTTGTCACCCCGAGTGGGATGGGTATGCCCAGACGTGGGTCCCGTGCTCTCCATGCCACTGGAGTCAAGCTATCCTGGCTGATGAGGGCTGAAAGCCCGAAACCGGTCCTAGGATGCTTGTTTCCAGTCCAGGGAGGACCGGGCCTGGCAGTTCGGGCTGTACTGTTCCCATTGGGCGCAGGGTCAAGACTGATTTGCATATGGCTGGGTCCAAACTGGAATGGCATGGTGAGCAAAAAACGATGGATTTAGGCCCAGATCTCTGTACTGGGGTGAATGTATGACATTGTTCTGCATTCTGTCCATCAATTGTTCTTTTTGCATTTGTCACCCCGAGTGGGACGAGTATGCCCAGACGTGGGTCCCGTGCTCTCCATGCCACTGGAGTCAAGCTATTCTGGCTGATGAGGGCTGAAAGCCCGAAACCGGTCCTAGGATGCTTGTTTCCAGTCCAGGGAGGACCGGGCCTGGCAGTTCGGGCTGGACTGTTCCTATTGGGCGCAGGGTCAAGACTGATTTGCATATGGCTGGGTCCAAACTGGAATGGCATGGTGAGCAAAAAAACGATGGATTTAAGCCCAGATCTCTGTACTGGGGTGAATGTATGACATTGTTCTGCATTCTGTCCATCAATTGTTCTTTTTGCATCTGTATTGCCGCAGCATGAGCCAAATGCCTAGCCTTAATCGCAGCGCGAGTTCAGCCAGGCATGAACTCTACATCTGTGTCCGCCCTATCCTTCCCACAGGCCTACACTCACGTGGCCGCCCACCTCCAACGGCCAACATCACAGTGTCGTTGTCAGGCTTGTGGACATGCGCAGACAGGCATGACAATGGTGTGCCGTAGGAGTGCAAGTGATGCAACCACACAGTGCACACAAGTAAATAGGCTCGGGGGGAGGGAGGAGCAGCTGTGAGGCAACGTAACACACAGTGATGACGCTCATTTGCCACATGCAAGACATGTCAAACATGAATCCCAAAGTCGCACACATCCCACCCCACCCCCAACAAGCCACTTCACATTTCCTGAATGCAAGCAGATGAGAAACTAACATTAGGGATGAAAGCTCCTTTGTCTGTACTATCAGGCGGAAGCACATCTGCACCTCCGACCTCGGAATTGCATGTGCCCGGCACCCCCTGACAGATACTATAGCAGCTGATGGCGACTCCCACACTACGCACAGCCCGACGAAAGACCAACATATACACACCCCACACACAGAAGTCCTTGCTCAAAGTTATCTTGCATGGAATGGCCTTCACACTTACTCCCACACCATCCCAGGCATACAACCGTTGCACACTTCAACAACTCATAGATCCGAGCTGTGGCATTTCATCCACAGAACTGGCGCAGGTCAGAACAGTGCCGCTTCAACCAGGGTCACTAACGCAATGGCAGAACATCCCGGACACATGCACAACCCCTGTCACGTGGAACTGTACCGTGCACGTATGCTGCATTTACTGGGGGCATTGCCATTGGTAGTGCTGCGGATCAGTTACCGGCTAAGCTTCCGCCTTGCCAACGTCACCTGCGTGCAGCCTGTGTTGCATTGTCGCTTGTGCATATTCGAGTGGTCCATGGATGTCTGCCTATCCAACAGGACGGTAGCCGAACTGGATTTCGACATGTGTGTGCGCCCCCCGTTGGCCCACGACCATGAGTGTCACCGTGACACCCGTCTATGGGATGCCTGGATACTTGGCATACATGCTGGCAGTTGGACCTGGGAGATTGCAGAACTCCTCGTGTGCAGTGACCAATTGAGCCGCTCCCCTATTGGGCTGTAGTGCTAATTGGTGAAAGGGGGTGGACGCAGCACATCTGTCCGGACCTGCTAATGGTTAGCCTCGCCATCCTGTTCGATGAAGTCGACAACGACCTCATGTTGGAAATGATTGCCTACGAAGCTGCACTAGCTTTCATGGACGTGTAACTACGTACCTGCAGACACAATAGTTTGGAACACATTGCACATGTCCCAAGACCTTGTTGGAACTTGGGGTTCTGGTCACATCTCCCACGACGACAGTGGACATGGCTGCATTCGCCTGGACTCCGAATACATGAGCGGACAACAACGCGGGTAAACACACACCTGTGAATGGTGCGGCACTCCCCCGGAGTGGACAGCGGCGCTTGGCAACGTTCCACATTCTGCCATACTGCTGCATTGGTCTGCATGTAGTGGCAACTTATCTTGGCCGTACTGACACACATATGCTAATAAAGTCTACGCACCTTCACTTGTATTCAACTGTGAAGAGTGTTGATTTGTATGACAATGTGTGTCTCACTGCCTATCTGGGTAATGGCCATACATGCATTACTACACCATCAGGGATGTGGGGTTGTACTAGTACATTATCATCTCACAGTTTCCTGCTATGCCACATGCGAATGGCTATTTTCCACACACAAGCGGCAGCAGTTGTGTCCTCTGTTCTGTTGTGCTGGTGTTGCTGTTTGTTCAACATTGTTGTAAATGTTGCGGTGCTCTGGATCTTATGTGTGTGTGCTGCATTGTAGGTGAGTTGCCCCTTCAGCTCTGATTTGGCTGGCCCTTATCCCTTTCAGGCGGTGTGGCTTTCACTTCTGTGCTTATGCAGTGCTGTGATGTTGCAGACTTGGGTAAATTGGGCTCTTGGTTGGTGTTGTGACTCTTGGCCATGGTTTGTCCGCAGATGTGCTCTACTTAATTGTGCATGTGTGCCATTGTGCCCATCTCCCCCCGTCCCCCCAGTCCCTGGTGGTTACTCACCCTGTTGCTGTTGTGTCGGGTCATGTTGAGCAGTGTCCGGTCCCCCAACTCCTGCCACCGTCTCCACACTGATGACTGTGGTCACCATTTCCTCCATCTCATCCAGCTCCTCCTGTGGCGCTGGACTCCCACCTCTAGTCTGCATTGCTGCCTTCTGGTTGTCTGCGAGTTTCTGCTTGGTCTTGCGCTTCACATCATTCCAGCGCCTCTTGACCTCGTCCATTGTCCTCCTCAGCACTCCGACTGCATTCGCCTTGTCCAGGATGGACTGCCATATTCCATTTTTTGTTGCCAATGACACAGTGGAGGTGACGAACAGTTGTTGATGGTGTTCTATCACCTCCGTGATCAGGATCCTGTTTTCCTGCGGACTGAACCGCGTCTTCCTCTTCTTATTCTCCTTGCCCTTCCCTGACCCCGAGGTCCCAGGCTGGTCCTCCGTGGGGCTTGTGGGGTTCTGGTTGTCCTCTGTGCTTCCTCCGGCTACCTCCATGGTGCTTCGCAGTTGTTTGTGTTTTGTGTTGCCGCTTTTATTGTGCTTTTTGCAGCCTGACTTGTGGGACTTGCAGGCCTGGCGCTGCTTATCGCTGGATTTTTTATCGCGGTTGGGCACATCACAACTTTTTTCACGTTCGGGTTGAGATTTTTATCGCCGTCCCGGTAGTGTTATCGCGGTCATTTGCCGCGTTATCGGGGTACTATCACATGTTACCGCCGTGTTGAGAATGCCATGTTAACACAGAGTTATTTTCCCGCGATAGACGGCGATATGAAAACTTGCGTTAACCTATTTTGGCGATGATAATCGCACGTTCTTGAGAATATCCCCCTTAGACTGTTAGAAAATGTTTGAAGAGGCATGTCTTTAGGTCTTTCCAGAACTGGAGAAAAGATGGAGTTTGGCAGATCTGAACTGCAATAATGTATCAAACCGTAGGGCTATAGCATGAAAAGGTGTAACTCCTAGCTTTCTCCTTCTTACAATACTTTGATTCCAAAGGAAATATGCTGCTGGTGCTTGTTTTGCGTGACCTTCCGGAGGGCATTTTCTTGCTCTCCAGGTAGAACGGAGCATTGGAACTGGTCACTTTTTAAATGAGGCAATAAGTCTTGGTTGCAATGTGTGGAAAAGGCCACTAGAATTCGAGTCCACAGGCTGCAAAAACCCATTATCTAAATAGGATTTTAGTGATTGACCCATCATTGGTGCAGAAGAATAGAAACATTCCTGACTGGCAAATAGAAAAACACCATCTTCAACTTCAATTCCCCAAACCAACATCTTTCTTCTATATTGATTCTCTTATGGTCAGCCTGTAACGGACCCTGAGTAGACACTTCTCTAGAGAAGTGGGCACGTTCTCACACAATATGCGATTGTCCACCAGTGAATTCATTCTGGTCGGAATTTTGGAGGATCATTTCACGCATCCTGCACCTCAGAATCCTGCTCACACGAGCAATTGTTATCTGAAAAGCGTGTTTCATTCAAGCATGATTGCGCCCCCCCCCAAATGTAAGCCTGCTCTAACATGCGTGGGCTTGCTGTTAAATCGGTTACTCAACTCTGTGCTGAGAATCAGTCGTTCAGCTCTTAGCTCCTGTATGGTGAGATCGGGTGAATTTCTCGTTCAGCTCTTAGCTCCTGTATGGTGAGATTGGGTGAATTTCATGTGGAGTGGGTTTGTAACCTCATGAATTACTCGTCCCTGCAACTTAATTCTCACACACTAGTCCTAGTAGGCAGTTTGAACAAGATGCTTATATATTTTCTTTTCTACAGAGTCAAATCTAATGTTTCTTACAAGGGCAACTTTGCTGTGAGAAGATTCCCATCCCTGTTTGGTTGTCACCTTATTTCTTTTCAGATCACATAGATTGTCATGTAGATTTCATAAAGGCTTGAGTGTGTGTACATGTGTATTTTCCCACTGCTTAATAAGGAGCTCTGGTATATTGATCCTGTCTATTTCGAGGTCTGGTTGTTGTGCATGTTTGAGATTAACTATAATTTAGTGAATTATGTTCATATAACGTGTTTGCAGAACATTTTCAATAAGAAAGTTTGAACTGGAAATAGATAGTTCTATGACTTTAGCACTCACTGTTAATGACTGTTGTAATATATAGGTCTCAGACACATATCCCACATGGCTGACATATTTTTCATTCTTTCAATGCTTGTAAATTGAGTGCCATTTATTTGGGTATCTCCTGTTACCAGGGTGCAAGAAAGTTAAACTTTTAGGAGAGCAAGACCTGTTAAATAAACAAAAAAGTGGAAGTTACTATTTTGTAGCACAATCTATCACTAGTAAAATCAATGTACATAAGCTTCAGGGAGACAGGACATAAAGGCTTGCCCCATGAGTGGATGAGTTTCACTGTAACTAGCCCCTGGGAAAACATGGAAACTTGTCCCAGAACTGAAGATGATCAAACTCCACCACTTTGAGGGAATGCTCAGTGGTGCTGAGATGCCAGACAAGACTACAGGAGAGGTAGAGCATAAACCAAAGCAGGACTGGAGGAAAGTGCAATCAGAGTCAATGGGGGGGAATTTAAGAGGAGGGACTAAGGAGAAAAGCAATAAAGGTGAGGGAACAAGGTTGGGTGAACTTTTACAAAAGTGAAAGAGAGTCATAACAACTGCTGTTGCCAGGCACTTCCTCTCTAGTCTCATGAGTCTTTATAGGGCTCTATGTATGAATTGAAGACTCATTGACTTGGGACGTGGCAGTGTTAGCAATGCCTACCAACACTGTAGTGGCTTGGGCAGCATGCCATTAGCAAAGGCCTGGAAGTACCTATCCTACTTGAGTGTAATTTCCACTGCCCTGCCTTCCGCCTTCTCTATTTAATTTTGCCTTGGCCTTTTCTGCAGAGCTATTTTCAGAGATCTTACACTTTCTTTGTGAGTAGGGACTTCTAACTACTGAGAAAGTTTGAGAGAAGCAAGATCTGCCAACAACCTGCCATAGGTGCCATCTGTTGAGGCGCCATCATGAAAGTAAAGCCACCAAAAGCGATTACACATCGCACAAGAGCACAGCAACTTCTGCTAGGTCGGAAACGTTCTCAAGCCATTTGGCTCTGGAGCCTGGAGAGTGGTCAGCCGAAATGATGGTCTGGGTGAGTGAGTAAGTGAGGGAAAGTAAGATGCTCTATACTGGACATCAGGGAGAGAGTGCTTGTGATTGGAGGCAGTCAAAACAGTTTTCAGCACTATATCTGCAGGGTTATAGGCATAGTAAAAGGACTACAGCAATAGCAGCCATTTTGCAACACCTGCATCCCAGCGGTATATTACAAAGGACTATAGTGAGACCTCCCCCTTTACCATGCATTCATGGTATTGTGCATAGTAACAGGACAACAGCGAAAGTAATCATTTCCCTTGTCTACTCTAGGCAGAGTAGAAAGGTTACTTTTGTGGTAGTTTGTTTACTCTGCCTGCTGCTCTATATGCATAGTAAAATGACTACAAACTGCTGGGAGGTATGGCATACGGCAGCCTGAAGTCTCTTTATCATGTTCACAGTCTACTTTATATTGTATGTCAGAAGGTAGTCTGTAACTGTTCATAACGCCCTGTCAGCATACAGGAATGACTACATCTGCTATGTGCAAAATAGCAGGTGGATGTCTTCATTTACAACATCACTGCACTCCAGCCTGGGCTTAAACTAGGATAGCAATGTTTTAATGCACTACTGATGTGCAGGGGATTGCTCCCCACCAGAGATTAAATAAAAAACAAAAAATGACCCCAATCTCAGCATTTACTCTGAAATATTAAGAATCATTGTAGATAGCATCAAAGAGTCGGATTGAAAGGCTTATCCTCATGGTGAATGTTTTCTTTAATGATAAAGGAATAAAGACATTGGGGGATCAAAAGACAATTGTTTGAGGTGGATCATTTGTAGAACCCACTATATGGATAGGTTGAATGATAGCAGAATTCCCACATAGCATAAAGTGCTCACCCTTAAGTGCATTCTCTGCACATCAACAGTAGTTGTGCTTGGGATTCCGTGATAGTTGATTTAAGTAGCTCATCTTCTAAAGCGTTATCATCACTACAGAAGCAACTGGAGCCAACCGTTGTGTATTAACCTTGGAGCTCTCTAGTGATATGGGCGAAAAAGGAAGTTGCATGGTGAACTAGCTCCCTAGTGAATAACAGCATTGTTGGGAAAAGAAGGGCCATACCACCAGTTCTAATGGGAATTAATATTCTACAAACTGCATTTCCCAGGATCCCTTGTGACAACTCTCTATGCAAATATCGGTCCTTGATAGCACAAAAAGCATGGGATGTGTGTAGTTAAAACTGTTGACAAATAAGAAGGCAGTGAGGTGAACTGGTTCCTAAGAGGACACTGGGAAAATTAAGGAGTGATTCCTCTTCCACGGAACACCAGTGCATTGGGTGTTAATTAACAGCAATTATTAAATGGCAAAACCAAATTGGGTTGCGGAGTCTGCTATATAAATGGTCATGATGAGTAAATTTGTAGTGCATATCTTAGATATCGGATCATGACAAAATATAAACTTCAATTTCTTAGATTGTTTCTGGGCCAGTTTGTGAAGTGAGATGCAGAATGTACCTTTGTATCGCGTGATTCGCTATTGATTGTTGAGACAAGGTAAGGCAGTATCCAGCAGGGCTGCATCTGACTTCCGACATCTGCTCCCATACAATAGTCACAACTCGTACAATGAGGTCCTTGAGTGAGGTATTTTGAAGTTGGCGTGCTTGAGAGGGAAAGATAGAATCCTTACAGCATTGTCCCCTGCATCTCAGCACTACACAGAGCGCACAGAATGTGTGAGGATGACGTTTTGGCACTTGGAGCTGTGTGCTGGGTGTTGTCAATGCGCAAACGTATACATAAAAACATTTCTTGAGCGCTGGCACCAGACCAGGATTGGTGTTGTCCCTAGCAGACTTTGGTGCTCCCCGCATGACCCATCTCTCTTAGTAGGTAATGTGACAAAAATACAGAAGACAAGAGTAAAGCATTTATGAGAAAGAATGACAAACAAAACTAAAGTTTATAGGTTTACACAAGTAATATGTTATGTTAAAAATATTTGTTAAGCGCACTTACACCAAGCGGTTTCATGGCGCTGAGAGCGGGAGGGCGACAGTGGTACGATAACAGAAGCTTTACTCATATGCCTGAGAGAACAGAAGGGTCTTAAGAAGTGTTCTGAATTGGGCGTAAGGAGGTTACTGACCTCAGTCCGATAGGAAGAGAGTTCCAGAATTGAGGGGCCAGGAAAGAGAATCTGAGACCACCGTGTTTTTTACATTTGAAAGTGGGGGTGGTAAGCAGGTTCAGATGGGAGGAGCGAAGTTCGCGAGTGGGGCATAGCAGTGGATCCTAGACGAGATGAATGCTGGGCCGTGTCCGGCAAGGGCTTTGAAGATGGTGCAGCCCAATTTGAACGCACAGCGTTTAGCCACCGGAAGCCAGTGGAGTCTCTTCATCAGAGGGCGGACATGTTGGTATCTGGGTTGATGGAAAATGAGCCTGGCTGCTTGGTTTTGTATCAGTTGTAAGCGGTGAAGTTGGTATGCCGGAATACCGACATAGAGCTAGTTGGCATAATCAATACGAGAGATAACCAAGGCCAGGGTGACTAAAGTCAAGGCCTCGGTGGTCAGAAATCTACAGATCTTCCGGATTCTGCGTAGGTGGAAAAAGCAGGCAGAGGCCACCTGAAATACATGAGCTTAGACATCAATCAATTAATACAATAAGCTACAAATCATAAGAAATACAAAGAAGAACTCTGTAAAGTTCTACTAGGAATCCAGCATATATTCACCTTCTATAAAGGGAAGAAGGTGTCCTCTTATATTGGAGGAATCACATCCTTTTATAAGTCCTTAAACACAGGATTTTTTACATTCACTCCATGAGAACTTTGTTTACAGGCGCTTAACCAATAAGAAATAAGCAAAAAGAATAATTTACTGCAGAATACATTCAGGGATACTCTAATCATCCTATCACATTAGACTCAAGTGTTCCCAGAGTGTGTACATGTGTCATGGCTTGTTACATAGTATGTTATGCTATCAGAGACAGTTGGGATGGCCTTGGGTTCAGCTGGGAAAGTACAAGCATAAAATACTTTATTACAGCAAATAATAATGACAGCAATGATCACATGCCATACTGCGTTGTTGCATCCAGGATGGTTGACAGAACAAAGTTGGCCTAAATTAAGGAAAGCCCAATTTCTGGTGCGTTATTCACCACAAATTGGGAAACAGATCTGACAGTGTTAACAGACTGCACAGGCAGCACTTGGAAATCATCCTGGGAAGCTGGTTGTAGCCCATTCCCAGAATTAGAATAGCTACCGAAAATGGAAGCCCACTGGTCCTCTCTCTATTTCAGCCCCGGCACCTCCTAGGTGCAAAATCAAGTCTCTGGGGAGATTAACAATTGGAAGGCAGTCAAGCTGGTAGGCTAGCTGACCCATCCCTCTTGGCAGGGCTGGACTGGCCATAGTGGGCACCGGGCATTTCCCCAGTGGGCCTGAGGGGTGGGGCCGGTTTTGTGGCCGCGGGGCTGGTTTTGTCACTGGGGGACAGTTTTGCAGCAATGTTGCAATATCGGCCCCCTGTTACAAAAGTCGGAGTGGTGCTTTTTGCTACCACTCACCCTCCCCCTGCCCCATTCCCATGCCGGTCGAGCAGCAGGGCAGGTTGCTGATCCCAGTCCGGCCCTGCCTCTTGGTATGGCCTAGTGAGATGGTCACAGAGTTACTTGAGGTTCTGATATCTGTATTTCACATTAAATCAACCAATCAACCTGTTGAGGTCCTTCCTATCAGTTGTGAAGAGTGAACCATGCTCTATTTCCCGCAACTACAGTATCTCTCGAGGGCATGCTTTCAGCATGTATTGAATGTGATTTTGGTATTTACAACAAAAATGTTTCATGCCGTGTTTACTTTGTATAAAAAATAGAGTAGTTTGTTCAGCAATGCTACAGTAAATGCTCTATATTGTAAAGATGTCATTGAAATCAATGCTTTTATAGCAAGGCAAGATATGCATACACCAAATCTGCATTTCCTGAAAATTACAGCACTCAATTCTGGCAAATTAGATCTGTAACAATTTACCAGGAGGTGCAGACTTTATAGCGCACAACTCATAATTCCACAGTCATGCAAGCAGGTGTTTGCTCAGGGGCCGGAACTTTCCAGAACGGTCATAATCAGAGCTTGAGACGTGGTTGGCATTTGAGAGATAAACCTCGTGTGTTCCATTCTGCTAGACGTATCTTAACCCTACCGCGCCCTTTTTGAATTCATTCTCCAAGTCCGCGGTGCAAGCTTACTTAAGTTAATACACGCCAAAAACGCTGTTTTGGAGCGTACAGCAGAATTGACACTCCAGTCATGCATAGAAAAAATGGTAACATTTGACATAGCAATTTTTCTTCTCCTCTGTTTGAACTGAGAGCACTTGCAGTCTGACATCATATCAGATAGGATAATTGACTCTGGAAAGGAAAACAAACAATATTCGTAATACTAGAATGAAGGAGAAAATATTGATTTAATTGAAGTGATGCATTTACCGACTTGGAATATAGGCTGCATGGAAACAATTTATTTGCTTTACATGACCAGCGCTTCGGCCCAATTTTTTTTATCTGCCGTTTCTTGTGGAGCGGGTCATTATGCCGGAGCATACATCGAATCTCACACAGATCCGTTCAACCGTGGACGCCGCTCCCGCGTGCGCGTGGTAAACGGCCCACGGTTCAATTACTGTTCACGGACATTTTGAAAACTGAAGATATCAAATACCGAATACATATGCTTTCAGCAGGCTTGCCAAATGTTGACTTTGATTTAATTGAACGAAATCACACTACAATCTCCTTCCTTGTGAAACATGGACACACTTGCAATGATAAATAATGTCGACCCAGTTAAGTCTCAAATTACGCTTTCGTGAGGTCCTTTTTCTCAATTTGAATTTTGAGAAAAATAAGCAAAGACTTATCGGTTTCCTTATTTTGCAGGTCAAAATAACTGGTTATTTTTTCTACAACTTTAAGGCGTTTATTGTTTTGCTTTCGTTGGTTCAAATAGTTTGCTTCTAGAGCAAATCCATACCCTGTTTCACCAATCCTGTCAATAAATGAGTTTCCAATAAAAGTTTATATTTGTTAACTCTTATTTTTAATAATATTTTTTATTCCATATAAGAGATAGGAACATAAGAAAATAAAGTTAATGGGCCATATCATATAAAGTGAGCACTGTGAGGGCTAAGTTTAGACTCCGCGCAGCGTTGACCTGACTGGTGTCTTAAGTAGTTGAACATCTACAGCAGCGGTATTTTACCACCTTAGACATTGGTAAATGGGGTGCTTACCATGGGAACTTTAAAGTAATGTGCTGCTTTTGGCCGGAATTGTATCAGCATTTCAGAACATAAGACAATACCATACATAAAGCAACATAACAACACATTTAAAACATAATAGGGCACATCACAACAAAACAATCAAAGCAGAAAGTAACAGAACTACAGCAGTACAATACAACAAAATCACATTGCAATAATGCAGCACAACAGCAATTCTGCATAAAACGAACAGGACACATTACCACCTCAATAAAATACATCAGAACAGATATGCTCAAATGTTCTTCTCGTACATTACCACCTCCAGAATCGTGTTTTGAAAGGTGTTTGAAGCAAGCACTTCCTTAAGTTACCACTATGAAAATTTAAAAGCACTAGTCAAATGTATTTTGTGGTCCATCCCACAATGTTATACATTAACAGTCTAGAGATGTTTTAAGGCATGGGCAAAGTGGGTTCTGTCCCAGGGCCCCCACCTTTCTAGAGGCCCTATCATTAAGCTTTCAGGATAGTCCCAGACAATGGCATAACACAAAAAATGTGTGCCCCCCCCTGCACAACACGAAAAGGGGCTCCCAGGTCTCCAATAGGTCATAAATATTCAAAGGCTTTGCACTGAATGGGGGCCCCCTGAAGGACTGGATTACCCTTAAAGGTTTGGGGACCAACGGCGAGGGTTGTCAATGATCATACCACAGTTCCTGAGGGCTTGAATATGCTGAAAATGGATAATAAATTCAGAGTTGTTCCGAGCAGGGGGCCCCAAATTATATTTGGCCCATGGCCCCCAAAATCCTTAAAAATATCCCTGTAATAGCCAATAATTAGCACACATCCTTAGGCTGTTGCTTTAGGACATATCAGTTCATCAATTTTCTTAAAACTCTTGACCTGAGTTCATTGGGTATTTCTCACTTTCAAGTGTCCATTTCATCAAAGTATCCCATTGAGTACTTCTCCTATCTCTCTTTTTGACCTTAGACAGAGACCCATTCGATTTCACCTTCTGCACCATCCAGGTACCTAAATATTAATTCCACTCCTCCCTGAAGATTGTTTATCATTACTAATATAAATATAATATGTGTGATCCTGCAATCCCTGTATAAAACCCATCTCTAATTTCTTTATAATAAGGAATTTTGGTGCAAGAAATTACATAGCATCTCAACTGTAATAACTCATTAGAGTTGAGTTCTGACATCACAGTGCCTGCTGCCTGCAGCAGAGGGGAACAGCAGGTCAGATCATGGAGCATAATTAAAGCACCTGTTTAAAGTACAGAAACGTGGCTTTACTTTCTGCTGCTCTATTTCTATAGCTGTACAGTGATAAGCGGACAAATAATTATCACAATGTTTATATTTTGCACTTCTTAGGTAATTATGGAAAAGTTTGAATCTTTCTGCATGTTTTCCCACATTCTGAGCTACTATGCCTTTTTTTTATAAACTGACATGTTAAAATGATTCTAATATTTTTTTGCAGCACATATCTAAAAGCTTTTTTTATGTGTTCAATTTTGCACTAGAGATTTTATTTTTATTCTTCATGCTTGCAAACATGCTTTCTCTTTCATATGAAAGAGCTAAGCACCCAGATTTAAGTGGTTTCTGGGAAAAGTGATGGTATAGCCATGTGCTATAAGGAATAAAGTACTTTCTGCTGTACATGGTAATGATATTGCAACTCACCTCTGAGTTCCATAACCTTATAAAATATGATCATGGAACTCCTCGGTGACTGGCAATATACTTATAATGTACAGCAGGGGGTACTTTATCCTGTATATCACATTAATTCTCAAAGTCACTCTTGACATCAAGACATATCGGATGTAAGGATTTTCGGTGTTCTTCCTTGGCTAGCATCAGGATCTTTCTTCAATTGCAAACTAGTGCACCCATTGTGGTGCCCTGTGGCAGGTACCTTTTAGAACATTAATGTAGTGTACACTCTGCAGCAAGATCTAGGTGCTGAATGTTGGACTGTGGCCCCAATTACAATTGGGAGAATTGATTTCAATATGTAAATTATGATTTGCTTGATAACAACCCCGCCCCTTGCATTTTTTCCCCAGATACATTTCAGATAGTTCAAACTTACCAAAATTTACCAAGGGAAAAATGCCCGGTAAATAACAGGGCTGGCACATTTCGGTGTGGTAAGCACCAAAATATGTTGATCAGATCAGTGGGAATTACAAATTCAAAAAGCTAATAGCACTTTGAAATTCCACATTCTGCGTCACAGACTCAGTATTAATGGAACTGATTTAAGCACATAGTGCACTTACAGTGGCAGAAATAAACCTTCCATCAGAAGGTTATAAAAAAGAGGTTCTATGGTGAAGACGTTAAAATTAAGTGAATATGCAGAACAGAAACCCATGAGTTTGTCAGTATGCACAAACATTTTCCAGGTTGTCTCCTACCCTGGAAGGAATGTTAAAGTCCTCTTGAAAAAGGGAGTAGGCGTGTAGTGGAAGGGATCCTCCATGTTCGAGAATGCTTATCATATAGTGAAAGCCTGTCAAAAGTGAAATTGATTTAAAAGGAAAAACACATTCTTTTGCCCATTTCAGAAGTGCATACCACATTGCAATCCTGGATATGCAGACAATCCACTGGAATATGCACTGATTATTAGAATTTCATCTGGAAACCTACGATTTATGTAAATATTTGAGTGCACTCTCCTTTAGGATTTTATGATTCAGTTAAAATGCTTAAATCTTATGTATTGTGTTGCGCCCTGTAGTTACTTTTGACACATCAACAAATGTTGCTACTTTTTCAGCCAAAAGCAGCACATTTCTGTGGCAAACAACCATTTACCAATGTTTAAAGAGGTATCATACTGCTCCTCCAAATCTTCATCTACTTAAGACACTTGTCGGGCCAGAACTCTGTCATAGCTCATGAGCCAGATCACAAACTATTTTTGACTGCTGCTATTTCATGTCCTTGGTAAGTAAGGCTGTGCTTACTCCAAAAACCTTTTCCCACCATATCATGAAAACAGAATTCAGGATGTTGCAATGTGTGAGAAGAACCTTTGTGCATATTTATTGTGTGACATTTTGTTTAGGTGGTAATATTTTCTGTTTTTTTGTGCTGCTGTGTATTTGTGCTGCATTATTAAAATGTGATGTTATAGTGTTGTACTGTGGTTGTTGTGTTTAGTTTTGACTGTTTTGTTCTTGATATTACCTGTTAAAACTGTGTTGTTATGTTGCTTTCTGAATGCAATTTTGTTATGTTCTGGTGTTTTCTTTAGATATGTCAACAAACACTGTTACATTTCTAGCCAAAAGCAGCAGATATTGAAAGTATATGTTCTGCTGTCTAAGGTAGCAAAATTGCGATGCTCCAGCTCTTTTATACTGAAAACACCAGTCTGCTCAAAACTGTGGCAGAGACTGCACCTTAACTTAATGCTCCTAGTACTCACTTTACATGATGCGGACCCTTGGCTTAAATTAGCACTTCGTGAGCTCACTTTATTCAATCAGGCTACAGCCTTATATTTGCATCCTTCTAGAAGCAGTGTGCAACATTTGCACTTGTGTAATTGCATGAATATTTGTGAAAATGCATCCTTGTGTCCATCTTGTAAGCAAGGACGCCTTTTGCTCTAAAAAAGTAGCGCAAAAAGCACAAGCATCACAAACATCAGCAGCTTGCATTCTGATTGACCACGTTGTTCCAGTGCACTCACGCAAAGGTTTTGACACAAAAGGCATGCAATTACACAATGTGGTTTAATAGCATCATTTCAAGAATTTGTTTAGCAAGGATAGCGCAGAATTATGCAACATTACGTTGGCATAATGGAAATTTTACCCAGGCCTATGAAATGGAACTTAGGTGCATAATAAAAATGATCTGTGTGCCAAAAAGCTGGTATTTTGATTCACACAGAATCAGAAAATGTGGGCATTTACATGCATACATTAAATGTAGGGTCTGTTTGTAGGATAGTGTGGTCACAGAAAATACTCCTATTTGTGAAGCAAGTGCTAAATCAGGAGTATAAGCCAGAGGTGGAAGTTCCTCCCTCATAGGGCTGGTATCCTCAAAAATATTCTGTCAATGGATTTTTCTTGGACTTAGGGCTTCACAAGTCAAAGGATATCCCATTACCACCCACCATTAAATTACGCACTTTCTGCGGCAGCAGTCCATTTTTCTGTTAGATTATCAACAGTACTAGGTTAGGGCTTCATGGAGTATAATAAAGTGTGTTGAGAGGGAGTTGGCATACAAAATGTACCCAGCAACCAAAAACTCATAATTTTGTGGGTATTCACAAATATTTTGCTGTAGATCTGATACCCCAGAAGCTAATGTAACTCTTGTATAAGAAGTGTATTTCCATTTGAACTCCCCAATATTCCATTCTGATGCTGGGAAAAGGATTTCTCCACAGGAAAGAATATCATAGCTGTAGGAAAAAATATTATTGTGTGTGAAATGAAGAATCTGTCAAACTTACTCCTTCTATAGTCCACAGCTCAGACAATTCTCAAAATAGGTTAAGTAGAGAAAAAAAATCTATGATTTGCATAGCTATTACTGCGTGCACTAGAAGAATTTTTGAACCTCCTCAATAGTCGGACATCTGGATTAATTGCAAGTGGAAATATATGATGCATAGATTTTCCACTTTTTAAAACACAGTTGGGAATTTAACTCTAGCGTTCTGTGATTTCTTCACTTTGTATTCTACTCATCTTTGGCAAGCTTTCAAATCTTTGTACCTCCAGCCATGTTATTGCTGACCTTGATGTTTCTCCATGATTGTTCTCTTCCAGGTTATAGGTGCTCTGTAGATTTTTGAATACAGTGTCAGTTTAATCTCTGCAGCATTATTTCTCCTTTTTTAACCTAGCATATACAGTAATGGTAGTACATCCATCTCAAAATCTGTAGCTAATGTTATATCTTTCTCCAACCTAGCTTGCATTGTAATAATCTTGTTTTTGAGGAACATCGGTACACTGTGTTATTTGATGGGCTGCGCAAAACATTTTTTTAATAGAAAGTCTTCCATTAACAGACAGAGGGTCTTTAATCATGGTCTCTGGCATGTCCTTGTGAGTTACTTTGATCACTCATGCTATCTTGGTGAGGATAATTTTGAGTACTTTTAGTAGAAGTAGGCTAAGAATATGCCTTTTTGTTGTTGACATTGACATTAATTCATCAAAATGTCATGGGTACAACAAGTGACATCATGCACCCTTTGTCACCTAATGTCATCACAGGATTGCCCACTTGCCCTTGAACAGACGTCTATGTCCTGCTGAGGTTTTACATGAAGTGAAAATTACAAGAAGTAATCATGGCTCTCATATTACTAATTTGCTTTCCTTTGCCATCACTTTCTTCATGATCCCAGAGACCATAGATAGCAAGAGTAGTGCCAGAGGCACCATAGTACATGGCATGGGCAGCATCTACTTCCCTCGCTAAACTAATTGAAGGGCATGGTTGGCACTATGACCATTGTTATGGTCTAATATTTGTTTAATATCTTTTTGAGCTTTTCCCAATATAGGATGTCTAATTTAGTTTTTTTTCTTCTAATTCAGGCAATATGGATTAGAACTGTATGTTTTAGCCCCTTGTTTAACTTTAGGCCTACATATTTCATGTGTCTCATTAGTCCTGCCTGTGATATTTTGGTTTTTTCTCTGCCCTGATCCTGTGGTTCACATGTAGCATGTTTCTATTTTCCCCAGTTCTGGTTTCTGATGACAGGGGATCCATACTTAATTTGTGCATGTGGTTGTAGATAGTGGGTTTTGGCACTCGTTTCTTCATACCAGGACTTATTTTTGCTCATAAGAATTTGACGTAGAGCAAGAGAGACGAAAGCTCTACAGCAGGGCCAGACTAGGGTACCAAAAGCAGCCCTCACAAAAATGCTCAGCCCCTTCCTCTCCTCACACAATCTCTATCTTGCCACCTACCCATTCTCTCTCTATCTTTCTCTCCTGTCTCTCTTCTCTCTCGCTGATCATTTTCTGAGTACATTCCCCATCCCTCTCTCTCTTTCTCTCTCTCTTGAAGTCTCTCTGTGCCTGCTACAATTAACCTCGGGAGCTTGGAAAAGTGACAGTGTCACAAGGAGCGGCCTTAAGCTTTCAGAACAAGCCTCTAAGGTTTCTTGCGAACCGAGGAAATGCCTGATGGAATAAAAGCAGGTCTGACCATGCTCAAAAGCGAGCAAGAAGAAAGAACAGAAAGATGGGAAAATGTGACCAAGGGATGGAAAAGTACTTTAGATAAGGAGACAGAAAGTTTGCGAGCGGGAGAAAAATTGGGAAGAAGTGGAATCAAAAGTAGGCACCCTTGGTATTTTGCAAACCCAACAATTGGCAGTGCATGTGAGGGAATTTGAGAGAAACTTTGGGCCTGCACTTTTTTAAACAAATCAGAAAAGCAATGCAAGCACTCTGATGCCAGAAGAATAAAGTGGAGCACCTCTTCCTTGTCCTCCTCCTTATATCAAATAAGCAGCAGGTACAAACCCAAGTTTTAGATAAAATTCTAGATCTTGTTCCAGGTTCGTTATGTTCCTATTGAAATGGGAGGATACTATAGGTCTCAATTTTATAGAGTCCCTGTCTGGTTTTAGTACCATTATAAGGACTGCAATGTTTAAATCTGCCCCGGGGTATTTTTTCTTACTCTTTGTTAAAGACTTGGCATATTACAGAAGAAGTGGCACTTCCATAATTCCAGTAGAATTATAAAACAATCTATTCTCCCATGGTGATCATCTCCCATGTCTGTCATTGGTTTGATTTTCTTTTATATATCCCTTGCTTCCTATGTATAAAAGTGTTTGGTAACTATATAATTCCACCCTCAGATCGGATTTATGAATGTGGACAATCCCCCAGGACGGTTCATTGGCTCCAGTCCTAATAGTAGAGTCAAGCCTGCAACTGTAGCCATTACGTGCGGGTGACCATGCAAACTGCGGGTAATGCATGCAAACACACTTTTGCGGGTAACCCATTTTTGCATTCATACACGCACCCCTTAAATCAGTGGTAATCAAATGTAATTTTATTTTACGCATAAATTGGCATTTGTTTTCTGATTCATCTTTTATAACATCTCTGCATTGTAGTCAATGCATTTTGTCCATTTTTTAGGGCACAACCTCTTCTAAAGCTGCTCCCTGTCTGAGCTGAGCTGCTTGTACCTCTTTATTTGTCAGCATTCCATGGTTGTTTTTACAACGTGTTATGTATTTCTAAAGAAAAGACAGGTTAAGCCCTGTGCTAGTCCATTCTAAACATTTAAAGTCTCCATGCTGTGATACCTGCTACTCGACAAATGTAATCTAGATTTAAAGCATGTACAGTGCATTGCTTTCAGTATATTTCTTCAGATAGCACCAGAGTAATGAACTGAAAGATAATATGATACTTGGACATTCTGTTTCTGCACACAGAAAATCCATTTGTCCAGATGAAATGGGTTCTGTCCATATAGTTTTCCTACGTTTTCTCTAGTTAGTTTTAGCTCATTGAACTTTTAGGTCCATTAATATTCTTGCAAGAGTTTAATCAGCCCTCCTATCTTCACATTCATCAAGCATGCTGTTACAATGAAAATATCATTGGTCAGCACCAGTTTGACATTTCTTGTACGACATCTACTCTCAGACGCTGTAATCTTCACATTTGTTTCCATTCTCTATATCAAGGGCCCGAAATCCCGAATCACAAAGAATTTGCCAAGTTGCTGTGTCTTACTCATATACCACTCTTGTCTTGCTCTTGAGTTCCTGGACAATACATACTGTGCTTCATTGACATGATCAAAAGACATAGAAACTGTGATGAACGCAATGTCAAAACCATGGTCTGAGATAGTGGTCAATGTATTTAGACGTGTTTTCCAGGAGAGACCCGATTGCAGAAACAATGGGTTTCATCTTTATGCAGTTTTAATAGAAGGTATAATACCGGAGTTCAAGGGGGACTACATTTGAGGAAGAGATATTCCTCCCACTCTATAAGGCCCTTGTCTTTCCATTACCCCAACAAATATGTGTGATTGGAAGCTGTAACTTCCAAACTGTTGGAGGGAGCATAGCATATAGTATCATTGACTTGTCTCATCCCTTCACACCCTCGTTTTCAGCTTTTTGAACTGATTTTAACTCATTGATTGTATAATAAGTACATATTTTTTTCTTTCACACAAGTATCTGCACCGTATGCACTGGGAGAATAGCCAGCCGAGCACTGCACGTATTTCTATTAAGAACACCTCAGCAGGGACTGCACCGTTGCATGCAGCATGTAAGCCCACATGGGCGGGACTCGTAGAAGTGTTGCACCACCGGAAGGAAAGACAGCAGCCCATTTAGGTAATATGTCTAATGCACAGTACCGGCATGCACTATATTGTATTTATTCACTTTGGGGCATATTAACAAGCCGGCGATAAAAATTATCGCCGCTTTAGCGTCTGTTTTCAGACGAAAAGCGGCGATAATTTTATCGCTGTATTAGCAAGGTCACGCTATCGCGTGAATCCTTGCCCTATCGCCCTTTCCCATAACGCCCATCCTGCATCTCTAATGAGATGCAGATGGGCTACGCATGGAAAACCAGCGATGTTCCCTGCAAAACGGCGATAACCTCGCTATCTCTGGAATTTTTATCGCCCTGGAGAAGCGTGTTGTTAATAACGCGCTACCAGGGCGATAAGTTCCGGAGATAGCCAGCGATAAGATATCTATCGCTAAGCACGGCCAGCGATAATTATCGCTGGCCGTTGATAATATGCCCCCCAGTTCGTACAGCTATGCTTCAAAAGTAAGTTATTGTGAAGTTCTTGGTGAATATAATTCCCTGTTTTTTCCACAATATTCTCGTCATCTGTATTTTACTTTTATTCCTCTAGGGCTGGCAAGGCTTTTTTCTATAGGGTAAGCACGGTATATCCAGGTTACGTTATCAGAGTAAACCTAAATATCGCCATAATTAGCCCTAGGGAGCTTCTATGTGCATGACCTTTCACCTGAGACCTCACTTATTTCACCGTATTGATGTATGCCGTGCTTAGACTAAATGGCACATAAACCGGTGCTTTTCCCACATAAACCGCATAGGTGTCACATGCGCCGTCTGTAAGCCTTTCTTGCTTGTATAACGAGAGACTCAATCTCCCACAAGGTAGGGTGACCAGGCGTCCCGGATTTGCCCGGACAGTCCCGGTTTTTCACCAGCTGTCCCGGCAGATTTCAGGGAATGTAGCTCCTGTCCCGGTTTTTAGAGAGGGTCGACTGAAAATGGCAGGAGGTGCTTTTTAATGTTTAACAAAGCAGGGAAATATATCAGTTGATTCAAGAAAACAATTTAATTATCAGGCAAGCTACTGGGTTTAAAAAATTGCTTTTTATGTATGTTCTAACTGCCTGTTTTGTAATTCTTTGCTGAGGAGCGCTGTCATTCTGTCCGCTCGCTTGAAGTAACATTGTAGTCCTTCTTCTATTTCCTTGAAATGTCCCGGTTTTTGGCTTTAAAATTCTGGTCACCCTACCACAAGGCATTGGGAGTATGATTTAGTTCAAATCCCGTACCAGTGTTATTGACTACTGGCCCTTTAGATTTGTTTAAAAACGCGGAACCACGTATCCATACTATTTTGGTTTCAGCATACTTTATGTTCATCTTATGGAAAGTATTACAAGATTGGAGGGCATGCTTTGATGTGTACACGCACAAGCGTTACAGATATGCATATTTATGTTTGTAAACTTAATGTGCAGGTATGGGGGCTGTTTTTTAAATTGCCTTCACCACAGTTTCTATGTCTTTTTTTATGTCAATGAAACACAGTATGTATTGTCCATGTCAGTTCCTCTTCCCTTACCGTGATCAAGGCTACGGCTGAAACGGGTTGGTGAAGACTTACTTTTGGATTAATACGCATTTGAAATTCCAGGTGTGTCTGCAACATCCTTTACTCTTGAGGATTGTACTTTTGGTGATATTGGGGCATCCAGAGCCTTACGCGGACCGCTGTGCTTAGTGCCCCTGGACTCCGACTTCCTTGGAGATATATATATATATGTATATATATATATATATATATATATATATATATATATATATATATATTATCTACTGGCGGTCGCCAGTAGATAGTCATAGTTAGGACCTATTTTCCATAGGAAATCCGCAACATTCTATTCCCAATAACTTTGGAGCCGGTTGACGAATCTTCACGAAATTTTCAAAACTCGTGGGGCGCTCCGGTCCGCTCCTATCCTGAAAGTCTCGGGGTGATTCGTCAAGTGGGGGCTGAGAAAAAAGGGGAGTCCCAAAACGTGTTTTCCCCATGCAATTTTCCATAGGAACCTTTAGTCGCAGCTACAGCCCGAACTGCTGAACGGAATTACACCAAATTTGGCAAAAAGGTAGCCCTTGGTTCAGAGTCGTGCCTTTTGGTTAAATGGTGTAAATCCGTTCAGTAGTTCCTGAGAAAATCAAAAGTAAAATCACATATATATCTATGGCCGCGGAGGGTCCGCGCACCCTGAGCGCACCCTCCCGGTCACGAGCTGTATGCTAATTGGCTGTCAACACTCCAAACCAGGAAGTGTTGGCAGCCATCTTGTTCCTCGGTAGAACTGAGGCACAAGAAACAAGTGCGCAAAACGCAAAAAGGGGGCAGGGTAGAAACACCCTGACCCCCTAGGCCTGCTTAGGGGGTCCCACAAGGACGGCGGGATGCGCTTAGGGTGCGCGGATCCCGCCGTGAAAAAAAAAAAGACGAAGCGCGGGCTTCCGCGCTTCGTTTTTATTTGGCCCCCAGGTGGGCCAAGTTCCGGGGGCTTGCGGGGGTTTGTAAAATTTATGTATGGGGGGGCCTCTAAGGCCCCCCCAAGCCCCGGGGACCGCCACCCCCGGGGCTTCTTTTTTGAAAAAAATAAATGACCTGTGTGGGGGGCTCCAGCCCCCCCCACACGCCCCGGGGACCGCCACCTCCCCGGGGCACTAACAAAGAAATGTGGGGGTCCGTTTTGGACCCTCGAAGCCCCGGGGACCACCACCTCCCGGGGCTTTACTAATGAAGGGAGGGGGCCACGCGGCCCCCTCCTGGAGCCCTCCATGGCCCTGGGGACCGCCACCCCCCAGGGCCGGCTCCTGCAGTGTCCTGGGGTGCCTACCCCCGGGACACTGCTGTTTGCAATGGCAGGGTGGGAGCCGCGCGGCTCCCGCCCTGTCATTGCAAACTTGCTTTGCTTCATTGAAGCGAGAGCAGGAAACCTGCTCTCGCTTCAATGAAGCAAAGCAGATTGCTTTTCCATAAGGGGAGCTGCATGTCAGCAGCTCCCCTTATGGAAAAGCAATGCCGGCTCCCGCAGGACGCGGGGAGCCGGCGGGACGGTGGGGGTATTGGGGACCACCCCACGGTCCCCAACGGAGAGGGCCAGCCCCGGGGGATGGGGTCCCCGGGGCTACAAGTGGCCCGGGAGGGGGGCCACGCGGCCCCCTTCCCCAAAATTATATAAAAAAAAAAAAATTATAAAAAAAAAGGCCGGCCCCGGGGAATGGGGTCCTCGGGGCCATAAGTGGCCTGAGGAGGGGGGCAACACAGCCCCCCTCCAAAACATTTTTTAAAAAAAAGAAGGCCATGCCCCGGGGGATGGGGTCACGGGGGCCGATTAAGGCCTCGGGAGGGGGACCACGCGGCCCCCTTCCAAATTAAAAAAAAAAATATATATATATATATATTAGGGGGCAGGCCCTGGGGGATGGGGTCCCCAGGGCCAATAAATTAGAAAAAGAAGGGGGGCCACACAGCCCCCCTTCGTCAAAAAAAAAACCCACCGGCATCGCGCCGGAGGCCACGCCCCCTCCTTGGCAGGACTCTGCAAACGCGCCCCCTGGCGCTTTTGCAGATGGGGAACGAATTCCCCTTGAATACTGGGGGTCCCTGGGGGCCAACTAGCCCACCAGGAATCTCCAGTATGCGCCAGGGGGCTGCGTTGCAGAGAGGTGTTCTGAGGCCACGCCCTTTTTACACCTCTCTGCAACGCAGCTCTGTGGCGCTTAATGGAGGTAGCTGGTGGGCTAGTTGCACCCCAGGGACCCTCAGGATTCAAGGGGACTTAATTCCCCAACTTAAAACGCGCCACGGGGCGCGTTTGCACAGTGGTGAAGGGAGGGGGCGGGGCCTGAGGTAATATGTGTGCAAACATGCCCTGTGGCGCGTTTGAAGTTGGGGAATTAATTCCTCTTCAATCCTGAGGGTCCCTGGGGGCCAACTAGCCCACCAGGTACGTCCAGTAAGCGCCACAGAGCTGCGTTGCAGAGAGGTGTAAAAGGGCGTGGCCTCTGAACACCTCTCTGCAACGCAGCTCCCTGGCGCATACTGGAGGTACATAGTGGGCTAGTTGGACCCCAGGGGCCCTTAGGATTCAAGGGGACTTTATCCCCCAACTTAAAACGGCCAGAGGGCGTGTTTGCACACATGTAACCTCAGGCCCCCCCCTCCCTACACCAGTGTGCAAACGCGCCCCATGGCGCGTTTTAAGAGGTAGTTTTAATCCCCCTGCCCTATTATGTACTAGGGAGTTACAGAGGAGGTCATGCTAATCACAGGGGTACCCCAACGCATAGTGTTCCCTAGTGTATGTAGGTGTTTTAACTGTATTCTAAGTGTCTTTTACCATAGCACTGGCTCTAGGCCTGGTTAGTCAGAGTCAGTTACCACCAGTACACGTCTGGAAAAGGTGTGGGCACAGGATGATTTTGCAACAAGGCCTCTTGCTGCTCCTCTGTTGGGTCTTTCTGCACATGTCTTGCTTCTTCCTGGATTTTTCTTCGTCTTTGTGGACTTCTGTTTCTTTCGACATTTCTTTTGCTTCTTTCTGTGCGTTTTTTCTTCTTTCTTCACATGTCCTACTTCTGGATGCATAGTTACAAACTAGCATTTGAAAAATCTTTGAAATTCACTGAAAAAACCATAGGTTTCAGGCACGTTATAGTTAGAAATTAGCATTTAAAAAACCTTTGAAATTCACTGAAAAAACCATAAGTTTCAGGCACGTTATAGTTAGAAATTAGCATTTAAAAAACCTTAGAAATTCACTGAAAAAACCATAGGTTTTAGGGAAAGTTATAGTTAGTTGGACATTGCACTCGTACAAAACCCATGAAATTCCCCCGTTATAGTTAGTTCAGCTAACTATAACTCGCGCCCCCGCAATGCACTTCTGATGACGTCACATATTACATCATTCATGACATGGTCAGTGACAGCACTGATGACATCACTGATGACATCTCAAATGACATCACTGATGACATCACTGATGACATCATCCACGTGAAAATCTGATGCACCTCCTCACACTCTAATATAACCTTTGATACACCCACTGTAAAATACAGACTTCCATTTTCGAAACCATCGACACACCAAAACCAGTTACTACATGCGCACTCACTGATTCCTAGGTCTACACACACATCCACTCATTCACCCATACAATCACTCATACATGCAGTCATTCATCAATACAACACTATCATATGCACTGATACACCTATACAGACACTCACACACCGCCACTCACACACCTAGTCAGTCATGCAAATAATCAATCACACTCCCATTTACTCACCTATACAGATACTAACGCATACTTACTCTCTTATATAATCACTGATACAAGTACACACTCATCCATACAGCCACTCTCACAATCACTGACTCTCACGTATAGTCATTTATACTCCAACTCTCACATACAGCCTTTTCCCTATGTAGTTACTTGGACATGTACCACTGAGACATCCATTCACTCACCAACACACCCATACACACACTCACCCGCCCATACAGCTGTTTTCACATGTACTCTTGAACCCAAACACCCAGTGAATCAACCACTCACACATCTATGCACAGAGTCACACACCTCACACCCACCCACACACACACTCAGTCTCCCATACAAATTCTCAAGCAACCAATCAATAACTGATATACACACTCATGTAGCTACTCACCAACCCATGCATTCAGTAAGACACATTTAATCACTCACTTATACAGTCAGTCACGCACCTACTAAATCATCCATCCAGACACTTATACACCCACTCATTCTTCAATACACCTTGGCATATATATAAAACATATTTAAACTTTACAGAAACACACAGTGACTGGATGATGTCATCAGTGATGTCATCAGTGATGTCATTTGAGATGTCATCAGTGATGTCATCAGTGATGTCACTGACCATGTCATGAATGATGTAATATGTGACGTCATCACCAGTGCATTATGGGCGCGAGTTATAGTTAGCTGAACTAACTATAACGGGGGAATTTCATGGGTTTTGTACGTGTGCAAATGTCCAACTAACTATAACTTTCCCTAAAACCTATGGTTTTTTCAGTGAATATATATATATATATTATCTACTGGCGGTCGCCAGTAGATAGTTATAGTTAGGACCTATTATCCATAGGAAAATCGTAACATTCTTTTCCCAATAACTTTGGTGCCGGTTGACGAATCTTCGCGAAATTTTCAAAACTTGTGGCCCGCTCAGGTCAGCTCCTATCCTGAAAGTTTCGGGGTGATTTGGCAAGCGGGGGCCGAGAAAAAAGGGGGGTCCCAAAACGTGTTTTCTCCATGTTAATTCCCATAGGAAACTTTAGCCACGGCTACAGCCCGAACTGCTGAACGGAATTACACCAAATTTGGCAAAAAGGTAGTGCTTGGTTCAGAAAGTGCCCTTTTTTTAAAATGGTGTAAATCCGTTCAGTAGTTGCGGAGAAAATAAAAAAATAGAGGTCAAAAAATCAATTTCCCATAGGAAACTTTAGACACGGTTACAGCCAAAACTGCTGAACGGAATTACACCAAATTTGGCAAAAAGGTACTGCTTGGTTCAGAAAGCGTCCTTTTTTTTAAATGGTGTAAATCCGTTCAGTAGTTCCTGAGAAATTCAAAAAATAAAAGTTTCGATATCTATGGCTGCGGTGGATCCGCGCACCCTCCCGATCACGAGCTTCATGCTAATTGGCTGTCAACACTCCAAACCAGGAAGTGTTGGCAGCCATCTTGTGTCTCGGTAGAACCGAGGCACAAGAAAAGAGAAAAACTAAGGCGCAAAACAAGAAAAGGCGGCAGGGTAGAAACACCCTGACCCCCCAGGCCTGCTCAGGGGGTCCCACAAAAGCATTTTTTTTTTTTAAATCGGCCGAATTCGCGCTGGGTGCGCAAATCCGGCCGCGAAAAAAAAAAAAAAAAAGAAGTGCAGGCTTCCGCGCTTCGTTATTATTTAGCCCCCGGGTGGGCCAAGTCCCGGGGGCTTTTCTGAAATATTTGCGGGGGGCACACAGCCCCCCCGCATCCCCGGGGACCGCCACCCCCGGGGCTTGGTTTTTTTAATGTTGGGGGCGCCTCCAAGGCCCCCCCAAGCCCCAGGGACCGCCACCCACGGGGCTTTTGTCAAATATTTGCCGGGGGCACACAGCCCCCCTGCAGCCCTGGGGACCGCCACCCCCGGGGCTTGTTTTAAAAAAAAATAATTACCTGTGTGGGGGGGCTCGAGCCCCCCCACACGCCCCAGGGACCGCCACCTCCCCGGGGCTTTGAAAATGTTGGGAGGGGTGCCGCGCGGCCCCCCTCCTGGAGCCTGTGATGGCCCTGGGGACTGCCACCCCCCAGGGCCGGCTCCTGCAGTGTCCCGGGGTGCCCACCCCTGGGACACTGCTGTTTGCAATGACAGGGCAGGAGCCTTGCGGCTCCCGCCCTGTCATTGCAAACTGCTTTGCTTCATTGAAGCGAGAGCAGGAAACCTGCTCTCGCTTCAATGAAGCAAGCAGATTGCTTTCCACAAGGGGAGCTGCATGTCAGCAGCTCCCCATGTGGAAAGCAATGCCGGCTCCCGCAGGACGCGGGGAGCCGGCGGGACCGTGGGGGCATTGGGGCTCCCCCCACGGTCCCCAACGAGAGGCCAGGCCCCGGGGGATGGGGTCCCCGGGGCTGGAAGTGGCCCGGGAGGGGGGCCACGCAGCCCCCCTTCCCCCAAAAAAATTAAAAAATAAACAAATAAAGGCCGGCCCCGGGGGATGGGGTCACCGGGGCCAATAGAGACCTCAGGAGGGGGGCCACGCAGCCCCCCTCCATAAAAAAACAAAATCTGGCCATGCCCCGGGGGATGGGGTCCCCGGGGCCGGAATTGGCCACGGGAGGGCGGCCCACGCGGCCCCCTTCCCGTTCATTTTTTTTTTTTTTTATTAAAAAAGGGGTCAGGCCCTGGGGGATGGGGACCCCAGGGCCCCAAAAAAGTAAAAAGAAGGGGGGCTGTAGGAGAGTAGGATCTGCCTCTTATGTTGCCCCCACTTTTTTTTCTGATGTTTACACTGGTTTCTGGCTATAGTCTGGCTGGGACCCTGCCAATCAGGGCCCCAGCCTCTCTGTTCTCTCTAAACGACTTGGCGTGCACTCTAGGTGCACTAGTGATTGGATACTGTGGTACCTTATGAGTCCCTAGTATATGGTACCTTAGGTACCAAGGGCATAGGTACTTCACAGGCCTACCAGGGGCTGAAGCATGTATTATGCCACCCCTGGGAAGCAGACTAAATCTGACACCACAGGCCTGCTACTGCAGCCTGGGTGAGGAGGTGCTAGCACTCCTCACCGAGATATAGGTTCCCTATATCTCTCCTGCACACACATTTAAACCTATCAGTCACCCCTAAGGCAGGCCCTATCAATCCTGAGGGCAGGGTGCTTAGTTTCTATGTGAGAGGGTGCCTCTGCCCGAGCAGGGCCCCTCTGCAGCTCTCAGAGTCCATTCTCTGGGGCTGTTTGTGAATGCGGTCAAACCATATACTCTTAAGTGCATTATAACCTCGCGGTTAATGCTAACTTTGGAATGGCTGCATCAAAACATGTCGTGTTTGGTGTCAAACACTTTGGAATCATACCCCCACACCAGTAATTGGTGTGGGAATATGATCCCACCCTTCTAGAGGGATAGACATGTACCTACTGTGGAAACGCGGTAGAATCCTGAAGAGCCCTGGCATCACAAGATGGATGCCACCAGTCACAAACACTGGGCTGCCCTTCTGCTGATGACCGAAACTCACAGTGGAGGAGGCCCAACAATAAGTATCCTGTCACAGGGGGGTGTGATCACCTCCCAAACAGGGTTTAGTGTATTGGGGCTGGGTGGGTGCACTCCTAGAGTGCTTTGAAGTCCTGCACTGGGGGAGCAGGAGGCTTCTCTGTGCATACACCAGTTCAAACCGGCTCAGGGGCTACCTGCCCCTGCTCTGGTGCGAAACTGGACAAAGGGAAGTGGGTGTAGCCACCCACTCCCCTGACCCTCCCATAGGTGGGGTCATAGAGCTAGTCCCTCCCTTCCTTTCAGTATAAGATAGGGAACCCTTAACATTGCAAATTAGATATCCCTGGACGACGCTCTAAAGAAGAATCCCGGACCTTCGACGTTCCACTACCTCTGGAAGACTGAAGAACCTCCCTTGGAGTCAAGGAGTGACTCCCCTGCTTGGCAGGCACCAAAAACTGCAACAATGGTCACAAACTACGCCGCTCCTGCCGGAGCCCAAAGTCCCTGCAGCCCAGGAAGAGGAATTTCTGACTTCTCCAAGGGCATCGTGAGTCCCCAGTGAAGCTGAGGCAAGTGGACCCCACGAGTGACGAGGAACCACAATCCCTGGGTACTGTGCACTACTTTCGAGTGCAACCCCTTCACGACGTTCTACGAACCTGTGCTTTGGGCCACATGTGATCCCAGCCTCTAGCAGAGATCCCTCCCAAGATCAGAGGCCTACCCCGTCCTGAGTGACCGTGGGCCCCTGTTGAGTGAATCCTCCCGAGGTGTCTTTGCAATCCATTGCCAGCCGGCTTGTGAGTCCCCTGAAGACTTTTCTACAAATCCAAAGGGCTCCCCTGGTTGCTCCAGGCCTGCCCTATCTTACCCTTGCTGGGTGAGTCCCATAGACCTTGCTGGTCTGCACCGCTGACTTTTTGTCCTTTCCTCAAGACTTGCTGTTACCAAGGCTTGTTGGCTCCAATCGGGTCGCCGACACCACAGTAAGCTGCAGACTTTAAGGGACATGGTGAATCCAGCTCCTGGTCTTCATCGACACCTCCTGCACCTCGTGGCCAAAGAGTCAAGACACCCGTGAACGACCTGAATCTGTCGACGACGGTGGGCATTCATCTTCCTTGCCCCGGGTCACTGCCAAGTGACTTTGAACACTGTCCCCTCTGCTTTCAGGTCTTCCTTCTTCCGAATCCAGGCTTGGATTCCACCGGACACTTCTTCGGTCTTCACAAGCAGCAAGTCTTCTTTGGCTCTCATTGAAAACGACGCCGCGACCCGACACCAAAAGACACCTATGCACCCGGCTTCCCTGGACGAGGTAACTCCAGCACTACAGTGCTCCTGTGGGTGTTGGCCCTAGAACTACTTACCCTGTAAGTGACTTGCTTGTAGTTTCTCCCGAAGTGCCCTTAAACTCCTAATTTCTAACTGCGACTTGCCCCATTGAAGTCTACGGCGATCCGCGCCTGTGTTCACACACTGCACGCGTCCCCGTGGGTCCTTTACTTACCTGCCTTGGGTGGTTTCGTGAGGCCCCAGCGCTTCTGAAGGCCCTAGGCCTTGTCCCTTTGCAAGTAGTTGTTCTTAAGTCTCTTTTTTAGTATATGGTCTGGTGCGCCCCTAGGGCCCCAGCCATATTTGTGCTCAATTTGGTGTGAAACGTTGATTTGTGCATATGTTCCTGACTTCTAATCTCATAAAGGGATTAGTAGAGAGTTGTTTAGTAATAAATACATATATATTTGATATATATACCTGTGTGGTGTCTTTTCATTTGGTGATTCAGGAGATTGTGTGGTAAAACAAGCTGCTTTACATTCCTCCAAGACTTAGCCTGAAGGCTGCTCTCCACAGCTACCACTAGGATAGCTTTCTGTAAAGGTTGTCTTAAACCTATCTACCATAAGAGTCGAATTGTACTGGTGCAAGGTGTCCACTTTAACTAGTGGACAGCATATACCAGGCCAACTTCTCACAGTGGCCACACAGCCCCCCTTCCAAAAAAATAAATTAAAAAAAACACGCGATCGTGCCGGAGGCCCCGTCCCCTCCCAGCAACACTCTGCAAACGCGCCCTGTGGCGCGTTTTAAGTTGGGAAATGAATTCCCCTTCAATACTGGGGGTCCCTGGGGGCCAACTAGCCCACCAGGTACCTCCAGTAAGCGCCACAGGGCTGCGTTGCAGAGAGGTGGTACAGGCCACGCCCCTTTTTACACCTCTCTGCAACGCAGCTCTGTGGCGCTTACTGGAGGTACCTGGTGGGCTAGTTGGACCCCAGGGACCCTCAGGATTCAAGGAGACTTTATCCCCCAACTTAAAACACGCCACGGGGCGCGTTTGCACAGTGGTGAAGAAAGGGGGCGGGGCCTGAGGTGACATGTGTGCAAACACGCCCTGTGGCGTGTTTTAAGTTGGGGAATTAAGTCCCCTTGAATCCTAACGGGGGAATTTCACGGGTTTTGTACGAGTGCAATGTCCAACTAACTATAACTGTCCCTAAAACCTATGGTTTTTTCAGTGAATTTCAAAGGTTTTTTAAATGCTAATTTCTAACTATAACGTGCCTGAAACCTATGGTTTTTTCAGTGAATTTCAAAGGTTTTTTAAATGCTAATTCCTAACATAACATGTCTGAAACCTATGGTTTTTTTCAGTGAATTTCAAAGGTTTTGTAAATGACAATTTTTAAATGTATTAATTGTTATATTTATTTTTTTGATACTGATTTACTACATTTTTTTAAACTATTTATTTTTAGATATTTTATTTTTTAAATTACATTGTAATTACATTATACATTACATTACAAAATATACTTTCTCAGAATGAATTACTTTAGTTTAAATACTTTGCAAATAGGCAATAGACTTTTAAGTACTGTAGGTACAGTTGTTGCAATGGGCAACACAATTTCAAACACAATGCAACATTGAGCTCAATGTGAATTTCTAGTTAAATACAATTAGTTACTTTATGGATTACTTTTCTAACCACAGGACTGGATTCTAGATTCAGTCCTGGGACATCTCCTGTAAACAGTTGAGTAAAAGCGTTTTGGTTACAGTAGTGATTTTTAAGGAATATTATTGTATTTTAAAAGTTGACAGAAACTTCTTCACATAGAATCACCAATGTTATCCTATGGGAGGAAATTCACTTAGCAGGTAAGTAGTGTTATCGTTACTTTTTCTTACTCAGTGGTGGATCCTGGATCCAGCACTGGTGCATCTCCTGTAAACAGTTGAAAGAATGCGTTTAAGTCATACAGGCGATTTGTAAGGAATATTTGTAGTTTGTGAAAATCGACACTTTGAAACTTTTCTGCTGAAAACCAGACAATGGATTCCTATGGAAGGAAATACAAGTTACTGGTAAGTACGGTTAGAATTACTTTTCAGGGTCAGTGCTGGGCTAAAAGATGCAGCACTGGGTTCTCTCCTGATAACAGGTGAGTAAATCGGAATTCGTAGTTCGGCTGATTTTAGAGGAATATTATAAAGTTCCAAAACTCCACACTTAGAAGAATTTCCAAGTGAAACCAGTCAATGTTAGCCTATGGAAGGAAATTCAAGTTACTGGTAAGAACGGTTAGAATTACTTTTCAGGATCTGTACTGGGCTCAAAGATGCAGCACTGAGGTCTCTCCTGATAACAGGTGAGTAAATCGGAATTCGTAGTTCTGCTGATTTTAGAGGAATATTTGTATGTTTCAAAAATCGACACAGAAACTTTTTCAGCAAAAAGCAGGCAATGATATCCTATGGAAGGAAATTCAAGTTACTGGTAAGTATGGTTAGAATTACTTTTCAGGATCAGTACTGGGCTCAAAGATGCAGAACTGAGGTCTCTCCTGATAACAGGTGAGTAAATCGGAATTCGTAGTTCGGCTGATTTTAGAGGAATATTTGCACAATGGTGAAGAAAAGGGGTGGGGCCTGAGGTGACATGTCTGCAAACACGCCCTGTGGCGCGTTTTAAGTTGGAGAATTAATTCCTCCTCAATCCCGAGGGTCCCTAGGGGCCAACTAGCCCACCAGATACCTCCAGTATGCACCAGAGAGCTGCGTTGCAGAGAGGTGTTCAGAGGCCACGCCCCTTTTTGCACCTCTCTGCAACGCAGCTCTGTGGCGCTTTCTGGACGTACCTGGTGGGCTAGTTGGCCCCCAGGGACCCTCAGGATTGAAGGGGATTTAATTCCCCATCTTAAAAGGCGCCACGGGGCCTGTTTGCACACATGTCACCTGAAGCCCCCCTCCCTTCACCACTGTGCAAACACGCCCGTGGCGCGTTTTAAGTTGGGGTATTAAGTCCCCTTGAATCATGAGGGTCCCTGGGGTCCAACTAGCCCACCCTGTACCTCCAGTATGCGCCAGGAGCTGCGTTGCAGAGAGGTGTTCAGAGGCCACGCCCCTTTTACACCTCTCTGCAACGCAGCTCTGTGGCGCTTTCTGGACGTACCTGGTGGGCTAGTTGGCCTCAGGGACCCTCAGGATTGAAGGGGATTTAATTCCCCATCTTAAAATGCGCCACGGGGCCTGTTTGCACACATGTCACCTTTAGCCCCGCCCCTCCCTTCACCACTGTGCAAACGCCCCCGTGGAGCGTTTTAAGTTGGGGATTAAGTCCCCTTGAATCCTGAGGGTCCCTGGGGTCCAACTATCCCACCAGGTACCTCCATTAAGCGCCACAGAGCTGCGTTGCAGAGGTGTAAAAAGGGGCATGGCCTGGACCACCTCTCTGCAACCCATCCCTGTGGCGCTTACTGGAGGTACCTGGTGGGCTAGTTGGCCCCCAGGGACCCCCAGTATTGAATGGGAATTATTTCCCCAATTTAAAACGCGCCACAGGGCGCGTTTGCAGAGTGGTTAAGGGAGGGGGCGGGGCCTGATGCTCGATCGCGTCTTTTACTTTCTTTTTTGTTTTTTTGAAGGGGGGGCTGTGTGGCCCCCCTTCTTTTTTACTTTTTGGGGCCCTGGGGACCCCATCCCCAGGGCCTGATGCCTTTTTTTTTTTTTTTTTTAAATACTGTACGGGAAGGGGGCCACGTGGCCCCCCTCCCGTGGCCGATTCCAGCCCCGGGGACCCCATCCCCCGGGGCCGGCCTTTATTTATTTATAATTGTCATTGCAAACAGCAGTGTCCCGGGGTTGGGCACCCCGGGACACTGCAGGAGCCGGCCCTTGGGAGGTGGTGGTCCCCAGGGCCATGGAGGGCTCCAGGAGGGGGGCCGCGTGGCCCCCCTCCCAACCTTTGCAAAGCCCCGGGGAGGTGGTGGTCCCCGGGGCTCGGGGGTCCGTAACAGAACCCCCAATCTGCATATTTAGGGCCCCGGGGAGGTGGCAGTCCCTGCCAGGTGTGTGGGGGGCTCGAGCCCCCCCCACACAGGTGTTCAATTTTTTTTTTAAAGAAGCCCCGGGGGTGGCGGTCCCCGGGGCTGCGGGGGGGCCATGTGCCCCCCACCACCATTATTTAGTTGAAGCCCCAGGGGTGGTGGTCCCCGGGGCTTGGGGGGCCTTAGAGGCCCCCTCATTTAATATTAACAAACCCCCACATGCCCCCGGGACTTGGCCCACCCGGGGCCAATTAACCACGAAGCGCGGAGCTCGCTCATTTTTTCTTTTTTATCGGCAGGATTTGCGCACCCAGCACGTTTTTTGCCGATTTAAAAAAAAAAATAATAATTTGGGGGGGCCCTGGGGGTCCTTGTAGGACCCCCTGAGCAGGCCTAGGGGGTCAGGGTGTTTCTACCCTGCCCCCTTTTTGCATTTTGCGTGATTGTTTTTACTGTTTTCTTGTGACTCGGTTCTACCGAGTCACAAGATGGCTGCCAACACTTCCTGGTTTGGAGTGTTGACAGCCAATTAGCATACAGCTGGTCATCGGGAGGGTGCGCGGACCCTCCGCGGCCATAGATATATATGTGTTTTTACTTTTGATTTTCTCAGCAACTACTGAACGGATTTACACCATTTAACAAAAAGGGTTCTTTCTGAACCAAGAACTACCTCTTTGCCAAATTTGGTGTAATTCCGTTCAGCAGTTCGTGCTGTAGCCGTGGCTAAAGTTTCCTATGGGCAAATAAATGGGGAAAACACGTTTTGGGACCCCCCTTTTTTCTCGGCCCCCGCTTGACGAATCACCCCAAGACTTTCAGGATAGGAGCGGACCGGAGCGGGCCACAAAATTTGAAAATTTCGCGAAGATTCGTCAACCGACGCAAGAGTTATATCAAATAGAATGTTGCGGATTTCCTATGGAAAATAGGTCCTAACTATAACTATCTACTGGCGACCGCCAGTAGATAATATATATATATATATATTTATATATATATATATATATTCACTGAAAAAACCATTGGTTTCAGGGACGTTATAGTTAAGGATTAGCATTAAAAAAACCTTAGAAATTCACTGAAAAAAACACAGGTTTCAAGGACGTTAGGCTGACATTTCACTCTAATATGGGTGAATGTCTGTATCAGTCTGTCAGTTGGTGTGTAAGTGGCTGTATGGGCTGGTGAATAGGTACATGAATGTCTATATGGGTTATTGATTGGTTGTCTGATTACCTGTATGGGTGCCTGAGTGTCTGTGTGGGTGGGTGGGGGTGTGTGTGACTCCCTGCATGGATATGTGAGTGGGTGATTCAGTGGGTGTATGGGTTCATGAGTGTGTCTGCGAAGGGCTGTATGGGTGAGTGAGTGTGCATATGGCTGTGTTGGTGAGTGAATGGATGTTTCAGTGGTACAAGTGTGAGTAACTACATATGTGAAAGCCAGTATATGTGAGTGTTGGAGTATATAAGTGACTGTATGTGAGAGTGAGTGATTGTGAGAGTGGATGTATGGATGAGTGTGTGCTTGTGTCAGTGATTGTATAAGAGAGTAAGTATGTGTTAGTATCTGTATGAATAAGTGAGGTGGTGTGTGTATAACTGTATAGGTGAGTAAATGGCAGTGTGATTGACTCTTTGAGTGACTGACTAGGTGTGTGAGTAACTATGGTTGAGTGGTGGTGTGTGAGTATCTGTATAGGTGTATGAGTGCATATATCAGTGGCTATATTGATGAGTGACTGCATGTATGAGTGACTGTATGGGTGAGTGGATGTGTGTGAAGACCTATGAATCAGTTAGTGGGTATGTACTACCTGGAATTGGTATATCTATGGTTTTGAGAATGGTAGTCTGTATTTTAGAGTAGGTGTATGAACGGTGATATTAGGGTGTGAGGAGGTGCATCAGATAATAAGTGGATGATGTCATCAGTGATGTCATTTGAGATGTCATCAGTGACGTCATCAGTGATGTCACTGACCATGTCATGAGTGATGTAATATGTGACGTCATCAGCAGTGCATTGCGGGGGCGCGAGTTATAGTTAGCTCAACTAACTATAACGGCCGAATTTCTCTGGTTTTGTACGAGTGAAATGTTAGTCTAACTATAACGTCCTTGAAACCTGTGGTTTTTTCAGTGAATTTCTAAGGTTTATTAAATGCTAATCCTTAACTATAACGTCCCTGAAACCTATGGTTTTTTCAGTGAAATTCTAAGGTTTTTTAAATGCTAATTTCTAACTATGCCTGCATAGGTAGGACATGTGCAGAAAGAGGAAGAAAGGCACAGAAAGAAGCAAGAGAAGTGCAGAAATAGGCAAGAGAAGTGCAGAAAGAGGAAGAAAGGTGCAGAAAGAAGCAAGAGCAATGCAGAAAGACGCATCAGAGGTGCAGAAAGAGGAAGAAAGGTACAAAAAGAAGCAAGAGATGTGCAGAAAGAACCAACAGAGGTGCAGAAAGAGGCCTACTTTGACTGTACCTTAGAACAGACTCATACATAGTATCCTAATCACTAATCCTTCTCCCAAGATGTCTTAAACCTCACTTTTCTCTTGAAGGTTCACTATTAATCGACTGCTCAGAATGTTAGGGCTACCAAATATAAAACAGCAATCCTAAGCATATTACTGTTGTACGTCTGACCAAGTTTGTGAAGGTATGCATGCATGTTCATGCTTTTACCTAGTGACATGTTAAATGAAAATAAACATACAAATACTTGAATACCTGTGTTTCAAACAGCATACTCTGTAAATGTATGTACAAAAAGGTGTATGCATTTCTTTCGGCTCACAATACAGGGCACATGGGTATTCAATACTATATTTGAGGGGCTCTATGACACATTTGAGACATTTCTGCCTGTGCAACCGAATGACAGAGCAGAACTGAGAAGATTTGACCACCTATAGGAGAAGTTACCTACTTTTTAACCTACCATCTTCAGATGCATACCACATGTAAGAATACAAGTACAAGTAGACATATACCCCAGTCATGAGAGCACGCAGACCTTTAAACTTGACAGCTTGCACCTCCCATTTGAGTACAGAAGGAGGCGAGAGAAGTTCAGAAAGAAGCAAGAGAGTTGCAGAAACAGGCAAAAGAGGTGCGGAAAGAGTGAACAGGGGTGCAGACAGAGGCAAGAGAGGTGCAGAAAGAGGGAAGAGGGGTACAGAAAGAGACAAAAGGGGTGCAGAAATTTGCAAGAGAGGTACAGAAAGAAGCAAGAGCAGTGCAAAAAGAACCAGCAGAAGTGCAGAAAGAGGCAAGAGGGGTACAGAAAGAAGCAAAAGAAGTGCAGAAACAAGCAAAAGAGGTACAGAAAGAGGCAAGAGGGGTGCACAAAGAGGGAAGAAGGATGCAGAAAGAGGCAAGAGGGGTGCATAAAGAAGCAAGAGAGGTGTAGAAAGAAGCAAGAGAACTGCAGAAAGAAGCAACAGAGGTGCACAAAGAGGCAAGAGGGGTGCAGAAAGAGGCAAGAGAAGTGCAGAAGGAAGCAACAGAGGTGCAGAAAGCGGCAAGAAAAATGCAGAAAGAGGCAAACGAGGTGCAGAAAGAGGGAAGAGGGGTGAAGACAGAGGCAAGAGAGGTGCAGAAAGAACCAACAGAGGTGCAGAAAGAGGCAAGAGGGGTGCAGAAATGTGCAAGAGTGTAGCAGACAGAAGCAAGAGCAGTGCAGAAAGAACCAACAGAGGAGCAGAAAGAAGCAAGAGGGGCGCAGAAAGAGGCAAGAGAAGTGAAGAAAAAAGCAAAAGAGGTGCAGAAAGATGCAAGAGGGGTGCAGAAAGAGGCAAGAGAGGAGCAGAAAGAGGCAAGAGAGGAGCAGAAAGAAGCAAGAGAGGTGCAGAAAGAAGCAAGAGAAGTACAGAAAGAGGCAAGAGAGTTGCAGGAACTGGCAAAAGAGGTGCAGAAATAAGCAAGAGCAGTGCAGAAAGAACCAACAGAGGTGCAGAAGGAGGCAAGAGGGGTGCAGAAAGAGGCAAGAGGGGTTCAGAAATTTTCAAGAGAGGTGCAGAAAAAAGCAAGAGCAGTGCAGAAAGAACCAACAGAGGTACAGAAAGAGGCAAGAGGGGTGCAGAAAGAGGCAAGAGAAGTGCAGAAGAAGCAAAAGAGGTGAGAAAGAGGAAAGAGGGGTGCAATCAGAGGCAAGAGAGGTACAGAAAGAGGAAAGAAGGGTGCAGAAAGAGGCAAGAGGGGTACAACAATTGCAAGGGAGGTGCAGAAAGAAGCAAGATCAGTGCAAAAAGAACCAGCAGAAGTGCAGAACGAGGCAAGAGGGGTACAGAAAGAGGCAAAAGAAGTGCAGAAACAAGCAAAAGAGGTGCAGAAAGAGGCAAGAGGGGTGCACAAAGAGGGAAGAAGGGTGCAGAAAGAGGCAAGAGGGGTGCATAAAGAAGCAAGAGAGGTGTAGAAAGAAGCAAGAGAACTGCAGAAAGAAGCAACAGAGGTGCACAAAGAGGCAAGAGGGGTGCAGAAAGAGGCAAGAGAAGTGCAGAAGGACGCAACAGAGGTGCAGAAAGCGGCAAGAAAAATGCAGAAAGAGGCAAAAGAGGTGCAGAAAGAGGGAAGAGGGGTGAAGACAGAGGCAAGAGAGGTGCAGAAAGAACCAACAGAGGTGCAGAAAGAGGCAAGAGGGGTGCAGAAATGTGAAAGAGTGTAGCAGACAGAAGCAAGAGCAGTGCAGAAAGAACCAACAGAGGTGCAGAAAGAGGCAAGAGGGGCGCAGAAAGAGGCAAGAGAAGTGAAGAAAAAAGCAAAAGAGGTGCAGAAAGACGCAAGAGGGGTGCAGAAAGAGGCAAGAGAGGAGCAGAAAGAGGCAAGAGAGGAGCAGAAAGAAGCAAGAGAGGTGCAGAAAGAAGCAAGAGAAGTACAGAAAGAGGCAAGAGAGTTGCAGAAACTGGCAAAAGAGGTGCAGAAATAAGCAAGAGCAGTGCAGAAAGAACCAACAGAGGTGCAGAAGGAGGCAAGAGGGGTGCAGAAAGAGGCAAGAGGGGTTCAGAAATTTGCAAGAGAGGTGCATAAATAAGCAAGAGCGCTGCAGAAAGAACCAACAGAGGTACAGCAACAGGCAAGAGCGGTATAGAAAGAAGCAAAATAAGTGCAGAAAGAAGCAACAGGTGCAGAAAGAGGCAAGAGGGGTGCAGAAAGAGGCAAGAGAAGTACAGAAGGAAGCAACAGAGATGCAGTAAGAGGCAAGTAAAGTGTAGAAAGAGGCAAGAGAGTTGCAGAAACAGGCAAAAGAGGTGCAGAAAGAGGGAACAGGGGTGCAGACAGAGGCAAGAGAGGTGCATAAAGAACCAACAGAGGTGCAGAAAGAGGCAAGAGGGGTGCAGAAATGCTCAAGAGAGTAGCAGACAGAAGCAAGAACAGTGCAGAAAGAACCAACAGAGGTGCAGAAAGAGGCAAGAGGGGTGCAAAAAGAGGCAACAGAAGTGCAGAAAAAAGCAAAAGAGGTGCAGAAAGAGGCAAGAGGGGAGCAAAAAGAGGCAAGAGAGGAACAGAAAGAGGCAAGAGAGGTGCACAAAGAGGCATAAGGGGTGCAGAAATTTGCAAGAGAGGTGCAGAAAGAAGCAGGAGAAGTTCAGAAAGAAGCAACAGAGGTATAGAAAGAGGCATGAGGGGTGCAGAAAGAGGCAAGAGAAGTGCAGAAATAAGCAACAGAGGTGCAGAAAGAGGCAAGAGAAGTGCAGAAAGAAGCAGGAAAGGTGCAGAAAGAAGCAAGAAAAGTGCAGAAAGAGGCAAGAGGGGCACAGAAAGAGGCAAGAGAAGTGAAGAAAAAAGCAAAAGAGGTGCAGAAAGAAGCAAGAGAAGTACAGAAAGAGGCAAGAGAGTTGCAGAAACTGGCAAAAGAGGTGCAGAAATAAGCAAGAGCAGTGCAGAAAGAACCAACAGAGGAGCAGAAGGAGGCAAGAGGGGTGCAGAAAGAGGCAAGAGGGGTTCAGAAATTTGCAAGAGAGGTGCATAAATAAGCAAGAGCACTGCAGGAAGAACCAACAGAGGTACAGCAACAGGCAAGAGCGGTATAGAAAGAAGCAAAAGAAGTGCAGAAAGAAGCAACAGGTGCAGAAAGAGGCAAGAGGGGTGCAGAAAGAGGCAAGAGAAGTACAGAAGGAAGTAACAGAGGTGCAGTAAGAGGCAAGTAAAGTGTAGAAAGAGGCAAGAGAGTTGCAGAAACAGGCAAAAGAGGTGCAGAAAGAGGGAACAGGGGTGCAGACAGAGGCAAGAGAGGTGCATAAAGAGGCAAGAGGGGTGCAGAAATGTTCAAGAGAGTAGCAGACAGAAGCAAGAACAGTGCAGAAAGAACCAACAGAGGTGCAGAAAGAGGCAAAAGGGGTGCAAAAAGAGGCAACAGAAGTGCAGAAAAAAGCAAAAGAGGTGCAGAAAGAGGCAAGAGGGGAGCAAAAAGAGGCAAGAGAGGAACAGAAAGAGGCAAGAGAGGTGCAGAAAGAGGCATAAGGGGTGCAGGAATTTGCAAGAGAGGTGCAGAAAGAAGCAAGAGAAGTGCAGAAAGAGGCAACAGAGGTGCAGAAAGAGGCATGAGTGGTGCAGAAAGAGGCAAGAGAAGTGCAGAAATAAGCAACAGAGGTGCAGAAAGAGGCAAGAGAAGTGCAGAAAGAAGCAAGAAAGGTGCAGTAAGAAGCAAGAAAAGTGCAGAAAGAGTCAAGAGGGGCGCAGAAAGAGGCATGAGAAGTGAAGAAAAAAGCAAAAGAGGTGCAGAAAGACGCAAGAGGGGTGCAGAAAGAAGCAAGAGAAGTACAGAAAGAGGCAAGAGAGTTGCAGAAACTGGCAAAAGAGGTGCAGAAATAAGCAAGAGCAGTGCAGAAAGAACCAACAGAGATGCAGAAGGAGGCAAGAGGGGTGCAGAAAGAGGCAAGAGGGGTTCAGAAATTTGCAAGAGAGGTGGATAAATAAGCAAGAGCACTGCAGAAAGAACCAACAGAGGTACAGCAACAGGCAAGAGCGGTATAGAAAGAAGCAAAAGAAGTGCAGAAAAGAAGCAACAGGTGCAGAAAGAGGCAAGAGGGGTGCAGAAAGAGGCAAGAGAAGTACAGAAGGAAGCAACAGAGGTGCAGTAAGAGGCAAGTAAAGTGTAGAAAGAGGCAAGAGAGTTGCAGAAACAGGCAAAAGAGGCGCAGAAAGAGGGAACAGGGGTGCAGACAGAGGCAAGAGAGGTTCATAAAGAACCAACAGAGGTGCAGAAAGAGGCAAGAGGGGTGCAAAAAGAGGCAACAGAAGTGCAGAAAAAAGCAAAAGAGGTGCAGAAAGAGGCAAGAAGGGAGCAAAAAGAGGCAAGAGAGGAACAGAAAGAGGCAAGAGAGGTGCACAAAGAGGCATAAGGGGTGCAGAAATTTGCAAGAGAGGTGCAGAAAGAAGCAAGAGAAGTGCAGAAATAAGCAACAGGTGCAGAAAGAGGCAATAGAAGTGCAGAAAGAAGCAAGAAAGGTGCAGAAAGAAGCAAGAAAAGTGCAGAAAGAAACAACAGAGGTGCAGAAAGAGGCAAGAAGGGTGCACAAAGAGGCAAGAGAGGTGCAGAAAGAGGGAACAGGGTGCAGAAAGAGGCAAGAGAAGTGCAGGAAGAAGCAACAGAGGTACAGAAAGTGGCAAGAGAGGTGCAGAAATAAGAGAGGTGCAGAAAGCGGAAGAGATGTGCAGAAAGAGACAAATGAAGTGCAGAAAAAGGAAGAAAGGTGCAGAAAGAAGCAAGAGAAATGCAGAAAGAGGCAAGAGAGGCACAGAAACAAGCAAGAGTGGTTTGCACACCATTAGTACCAATTTAACACCCACACTTAGCAATAAGTAAGAGGTAACCATTTTAGGTTTGCAAAGGGCCTTCCACCATGCTATAACACTTGTCGCTGCATTTTTGGTAACGTTTGAGCCATGTGAGCTAGAAACACAATTTTTTTTGTTCAAATCTGCACATTATGCAGCAGATGATGGATTATGTGGCAAATGCGGAAAATGTATAATAGTGCGAAAGTTGGTGCAGCCAAACAGTCACATAATTCCAGTGGCCCTGCTCATACCTCTGACTAGGTCCAGAAGTGCTCCTCAGTGGTTCCTTCTTTTATTGTGTCATTGAGTTTGTAGTTTAGCTTCTATGGAAACGAGGATGATTAAACCTGAGGTTACCACTCCACAACACAGACTACCATACCACATAATTACTCTCCATAACACATACTCCCACTCTACATAATTCCTATACACTAAATACCACATACTTTCTATCCATATAATTTCACTGCACAACATACCACATAGTTTCACTACATACAACATACATCCACTCTACTCCCAAAAACATTAGTAAAAAACGTTTACATTTACAACGCCAATAGCTCTAACTCTCGAAAATGCGAGACCTATTACATAGCAAATGCTTCTTTAACTAGTAGTCGCATTTGCAGAGTGGTGGAGAAAGGGGACTGGGCCTCCTACCAGCGCTCAGGAATTCCGCTGCGCAGGACTTACAGGAGGTACCAGGAGAGCTTCTTGGGCCCCCAAAGTCCCTCAGGAGTAAAGTGGACTTCATCCCCCAACACGTAGTGTGCCAGGAGGTGCGTTTGCAGAGTGGTGGAGAAAGGGGGCATGGCCTCCGAAGACCTCTTAGCAATCTCACTGTGTGGGACTTACTGGAGGTAACAGGAGGGGTAGTTGGCCCTTACCTCCAATAAGTCCCACACAGCAGAATTGGTAAGTTCTCATAGTAGTCCACACCCCCTTTGACCACCAGTCTGCAAACACGCTCCCTGCCACGCTCTTGGATGGGGATTGAAGTCCCCTTGCCTCCTGAGTGTCCTTAGGGGCCAACTAGCCCACCTGATCTCTCCAGTAAGCTCCAAATAGTGGTATTGCTGAGAGGTGGACACAGGCCAAGCCCCCTTTCTCCACCACTCTGCAAACAGGCCTCCTGGCGCACTCTTGGTTGGGGGGTGAAGTCCCCTTACCTCCTCAGGGTCCCTGGGGGCCAACTACCCCTCCTGTTATCTCTAGTAAGCACCACACAGCTGGATTTCTGAGAGTGGTTGGAGGCCACGCCCCCTTTTTACACCACTCTGCAAACGCACCTCCTGGCTCACTGCTGCTCGGGGGATGAAGTCCACTTTAGTCCTGAGGTCCTCAGGACAGATGAGGACCTCATCACCCCACCACCAGTGCGCCAAGAGGTGTGTTTGCAGAGTGGTGTAAAAAGGGGCATGGCCTCGGACCATGTCTCAGCAATCCCACTGTGTGGGGCTTACTGGAGGTACCTGGTGGGCTAGTTGGCCCCTAAGGACCCTTAGGAATCAAAGGGACTTAATCCCCCAACCCAAAACGCACCAGGAGGTGTGTTTGCAGAGTGGTGCAGGGAGGTGGCGGGGCCTCCAGCGAGATGCCGGCTTCTCTGTTCTTTTTCTTTTATTAGAAGGGTGGTTGTGTGGCCCTCCTTCTCTTATTTTTTTGGGGCCCGGGGGACCCCATCTCCCAGGGCCTGAGCCATTTTTGTATTTTTTTTTTTTAAACGGGAAGAGGGCTGTTTGGCCCCCCTCCCAAGGCCAATTTTGGCCCTGGGGGCCGCATCCCCGGGGCATGGCCAATTTTTTAATTTAAAAAAAACTACATTTAAAGGAAGGAGGCTGTTCCGCCCTCCTCCTGAGGCCCTTTTCGGCCCCGGGGACCCCATCCCCGGGGCTTTGCCCCCTATTTTTTGTTTTATAAAACTTTACAGGAGGGGGCTGCGTGGTCCCCCTTCCGTTGACCACTTTTGGCCCCGGGGACCCCATTCCCCGGGGCCTGGCCTCACGTTGGGGACCGCAGGGGGAGGCCCAATTCCCCCACAGTCCCAGCCAGCTCCCCACCTCCTGCGGGAGCCTTCATTGCTTTTGGACAAGGGGAGCTGCTGACATGCAGCTCCCCTTGTCCAAAAGCAATTTGCTTCACTTTATGGAAGCGAGAGCAGGTTTCCTGCTCTCGCTTCCATGAAGCGAAGCAGAGTTTGAAATGACAGGGCGGGAGCCGTGCTCCCGCCCTGCCATTGCATACTGCAATGTCCCGGGAGTAGGCACCCAGGGACATTGCTGGAGCCGGCCCTGGGGGGTGGTGGTCCCCAGGGCCAAGGAGGGCTCCAGGAGGGGGGCCGCATAGCCCCTCTCCCAACGTATACATAGCCTTGGGAGGTGGTGGTACCCGGGGCCGGGGGGGTCCGCAACGGTCCCCATATTTGCATACAGTGTGCCCCGGGGAGGTGGTGGTCCCCAGGGCAGTGTGGGGGACTTGAGCCCCCCACACAGGTTTTTACAGTAGCCCCGGGGAGGTGGTGGTCCCTGGGGCTTGCGGGGCCTGCAAGCCCCCCTGAGGTCCCATGCCCTATTTAAATTGAAACCCCGGGGAGGTGGCGGTCCCCAGGGAGCGTGGGGGGGAAGGAGCCCCCCCACACATTTTTTTTTATTAAGCCCCGGGGAGGTGGCGGTCCCCGGGCTGCGGGGGGGCTGTGTTCCCCCCGCACATTATTGATAGAGCCCCAGGGAGGTGGCGTTCCCCAGGGCAGAGTGGGGGTAGGAGCCCCCCCACACATTTTTTTTATGAAGCCCCGGGGAGGTGGCGGTCCCCGGGGCTGCGGGGGAGCCACGTGCCCCCATGCATTATCATTAAAGCCCCAGGGAGGTGGTGGTCCCCAGGGCTGTGGGGCCCCCCCAGGCCCCGCTACGTAAATCTGGATTGCCCCCGGGACCTGGCCCACCTGGAGGCTTAAAACAGACAAAGCGCGGGAGCCTGCGCTTCAGGTTTTTTTTTTCATTTTTGGCCGGATTCGCAAACCCAGAGCGATGCGAAAATTCAGATATTCATACAATAAAGAAAAGAAAGCAAGTGTTAATATGCACACAAAGTCATTTCAGCATATCTTCCCCCGTGACCGCCGTACCTATATGTTCGTCAACGTGACTTGTTCATAATAAACATACTTACTATTGCAAACATCAACATAAACAATGGACTACACATTACTTTAAAGTGAAAGGCTATCGGCCATATTGATCTGGGCACGTTGCGTATTATAATGGTTCTTACACGAAAGAAAAAAAAAAATGGGGTGTTAATATGCACACACTATCCCTAAATAAAGTTCTAGCGATTATAGTTCCATTTCATTCACAGCTCATTTGAGATGTCATGAGTGATGTCAAGAGTGATGTCACTGACCATGTCATGAATGATGTAATGTCTGAGGTCATAAGGAGTGCATTGCGGGGGCGTGAGTTATAGTTAGCTCAGGTAACTATAACAGCTGAATTTCACTGGGTTTGTACGTGTGAAATCTGAGTCTAACTATAACGTCCCTGTAATTTTTGTTTTTTTCAGCGAATTTCTAGTTTTTTTAACGTTAAGTAAGATGCCTATCACACTGGATGGTGGGAGGTTGGAAGCAGGGCCTGGCCTGGCATTGTGCTGTCCCCACCAAAGCTTGCTGCTCCTGCCTCCCCGCCTCCTTGCCATCCATTGTCCAAGTCCATGCCCCTGCTCCCTCATTACAGCCCTGTGTGGCCGTTGTTCTGCCACTGGCCTTCGCGCCTTCTCTGAACAGTTAGCTTGCTGCCCCATCCACTTCCTCCCTATCCTCTGTTGTCTGAATCCATGCACTAGCCTCCTCCCTCCTGCCATGCATGGTCTGATGTGCTGCCACTGCCCTCCATTTAGCATGATGTCCCAGTCAACTCCTTCTGCCCTCCATTGCCCAATTCTATGCCCCATCATTAACCTCCTGCTTAGCCTCTGTGCTTAGCTTGCTGCCCCTACTCTCCTTCCCCCTGCCCTCCGATGTCTGTGTGCATGTCCCTGCTCCATCCTTTTTGCCCACCATGTTCCATGGACCTGCCCCTCCTCTACTCTGAGTGTTCTGTTGAGCTGCCACTCCCCTCCCACCTGCCTAGCATTGTCAGATGACTGTAACCTGTCCCTGCCACCTCCACACTGCCTGTTCACGTTCCATGCCCCTATCCCCTTCCTCCTGTCCTCCATGGTCCATTTTACTGACACACCCTTCTGCCCTCCCTGGTCTGTTGTGCTGCAACTGCTCTTCCTGCCTGCCCCGCGTGGTCTGTTGTGAGACCCCTTTCCCTGAACTCTCTTCTCTGTGCCCAGCTCCTACCCCTCCCTTCTATCCTCCATGGTCCTTTGTGCATGCCCATTCCCCCTCCTTCTTGCCCATCTTGCCCATTGTGCTGCCACTAACCCTCCTGCTTGCCATGCATGGTCTTCTGTGCTGCCTCGGCCCCTCCCACCTTCCCTGTATGGTCAGCTAGCTGCCCCTGACTTCCTCCCACCTTCCATCCATGGTCTGTGTATATGCCATTATAGTCTCACTGTTGCCCTCCATGGTGTGTTGTTCTTCTAGTGCCCATCCTGCCTGACCTCCATGGTCAGCTTGCTGCTCCTGCCCCCTTACCCCCTGCCCTCTGTTTTCTATGTGCAGACCCCTATTCCCTCCCTCCTGGCTTGTCTGTTCCATTGTAATGCCCCTGATCCCTCCATCCTGCCCTTTATGGTCTGCTATGCTGCAGCTTTCTCTCCTGTCTTTTCATTATGGTCAGCTTGCTGCCATTGCCTCTTTCCCCTCTGTTCTCTGTTGTCCATGTGCATGGTCCCGTCCCCTTCCTATTGCTTTCCATGGATTGTTGTGCTGCACTGCCGTCCCGCATGCCCTGTGTGGTGTATTGTGCTGCTGCAAACCCTGATGCCTTCCCTGTAAGGTCAGTTTGGTGCACCTGTCTATGTCCCTCCTGTCCTCTGTTATCCGAGTCCATGTCCCTATCCCAATTCCTCCTGCCTTCCATGATCCAATGTACCATACTTGCTAACATTTTGAACTTGGTACGAGGGAGATTTTGAAAAAAAACTGGGGAATTGATTTTCCTCATTGACTTACATTGAAAAAGAGGAGATTGTAGACAGGAGACAGATAAAATAAAGCCCATATGGGCTTAAAAACATTAGGCGTTTCCTGGCTGAATCGGGTCTGTTGGCATGTATGGTTGTACTACCACTGCCTCTTCCTTCTGCCCACAATGGTCTATTATATTGCCACAGCCTCTCTTGCCTGTCCTGAATTGTTGGTTTGTTGCCCCTGCCCCCCATTTCCACTGCCCTCCATAGTCTGTTGTGCTGCAAGTGCTCTTCCTGCCTGCCCAGTGTGGTCAAATTGTTGTCTCTGCATTCTCCTACCTGCCTTCAATTTTCCGAGTCCGTGCCCCTGACCCCTGCCTCTCAACAGTATCCTAATGAACAACTAGACTGCTAACATTCTATATTTATTACAAAAGTGTGGCATACCTGACGTCATCTTGATGTAATCAAAACTGTAATACCTAAAGCATTTCCTTTAGAAATTATAGAAATGAGAGGGTCTTATTTGCATCGAAATTATGGTTAGTGCACTAAAAAACTAAAATGAGGACATATTTTCTGAGTTCTTAAATAGTGAAAAAGCACTTTTAAATTTTTTGTTATCTTTATGTTTTGTTATCCAGTTGACCATTTGATTAAATGTTGCACTTAAGGGAGAGGATGTGGTGTTACTTCCAGAGCTGCAGACTTTGCAACTGGGGAACCAGGTTGGAGTTTGTGCTTCAGCTCGACATTCTGTGATTCTGGTCAAATCACTTAATCTCCCCATGCCTACAACCAAAATGAATTTGTCCTTGTGTGATGTAACCAATGCTCATGTAAAGCACTCCAATACCTGACCAGTCTGCACTATATAAAACTGCAAAAAACACAAAAAATAAATAGTGTTTTCCACACTTCTGTTATTGGGCTATACATGGGCTACATCTGGATGATATCTGTGCTACATTTGAGCTCCTTTTTCTCTGGTGGCCATCTTGGGAGACTTCAATTCAATTCAATAAACTTTATTCAATCTGATTTAGAAACATAGATCATAAAAGTGTACATAAAAACAGAAAATCCTCTTTCTTAATACAATGAGAATTAATTAAAACCAGTAGGTAAAAACAGGTGTCACAGAGCCCGGCTCCGAGCAACTTCAGTTTAACAGAATAGTAAAGTTCAATGTTTCGCAAGATCAATCTCAAGTACTTCGTGCAAAATACGCAATAAGGGGTCCAAGTAAGATGCAACGATCCGATACCTGACCAGCCTGCACTATATAAAACTGCAAAAAAACAAATAATAAAAAGTGTTTTGCACACTTCTGTCATTGGGTTATACATGGGCTACATCTGGGTGATATTTGTGCTACAGTTGGGTTCTTTTTTCTCTGGTGGCCATCTTGGGAGACTTATTTGTTATGAAGTTTCCTAATTTCCTCATTTACTGCAGTCTCCTCAGTAGGAAATGCTTTCAGTTTTTTACTTTGATTCCATCAAGAAGGCATTAAGATGTGTCACACATTTACAATAAATTCAGAATGTTAGCACTCTAGTTGCTCATTATATCACTGTAGTAAAGCTACTGCTCACCAGGGAGTTAACTGGAAGTCTGCTGCTGGTATTGAAAGTGCATGTTTCAGTCTGCATGTCAGAGTTTTTTTATGAAATAGAAGAGGATTTGAGAAGTCACTCAAAATGTGCCCTAATTTTTCTTTCTGCGGCACTAATCATAATTTCTATGGCAAAATGAACCCCCTCATTTTGTTCCTTTTATAATTAAGTGTTACCAGTTTATTCCAATCAAGATGGCTTCAGGTGTGCCATACGTTTGTCATACGTAAGACTGTTAGCGCTCTAGCTGTTCTTTAGAACACTCTAGGAAGCTGCAGTAGAACACAAAGGAATCAACTGACAGTCTCTGCCCTTGTTGGATGTACATGTTTTACTCAGAATGTCAGACGTCATTATCACATGACTGAGAAAGATAATGTGCATTTACAGAAAATATGCTCTCATTTTAGCTTCTAGAGCACCTTCCAAACCTCTATGGGAAAAGCATGAGAAAATAGTTTCCTCTCAAACATTCATGATATCCCAGCAGAAGGCTTTTTCACAGGGTAAAATCACCTTAGATCACACCACAACTCCTAAAATGAGTATGGTACTATCAACAAATGATTTATAATGTAACTAAAGTCTGCTATCACCCTTTATACGTTCTCCTTTTGGTGACCCTCAAAACCTTCCATTCAAATTCAATACAATGCATTTTAATGGGGTGCTATCATGTATATTGGTGCCAAGATGGCTGCCAACACTTCTTGAATGAAGTGCTGACAGCCAATCAGATCTCACGATGAGATGTGTGGTTAGGCTCTGCCCATATATATAAATTTCTTTTTCCTTTAATATTTAAAAAACTACTAAACGGATTTACACCATTTGAAGCAAAGAGTGCACTCTGGACCAAGAGCTACCTTTCTGCCAAATTTGGTGTAATTCCATTCAGCAGTTCGGGCTGTAGCCGCGACAAAGGTTTCCTATAGAAATTAACATGGAGAAAACACGTTTTGGGACCCCCCTTTTTTCTTGGCCCCCGCTTAACGAATCACCCCGAAACTTTCAAGACAAGAGCTGACCTGAGCGCCCCATTAGTTTTTAAAGTTCCGCGAAGATTCTTCAAACGGCGCCAAAGATATTGGCAAAAGAAAAAACGCTTTTTGAATAGAAACAAAGTCCTAACTATAACTACCTACTGGTGACCTAGTTAGTTATATATGCCCCCGCAATGCACTGCTTATGATCTCACATATTACCTCACTCATGACATGGTCAGTGACATTACTGATGACATCAGTGATTACATCTCAAAGGACATCACTGATGACATCATCCAGTGACTGAGAGTGTTTTAAAAAAGTTTATGAGTGTTAAATATATACAAAACAGAAATGGGGGGAGATGGAGGTGGTGGTTAGGTTCACCCTTCTACATATATGTACTTAACAAAGAATCTGTAGATGACAGATCCAAAAACCTAACCAAGGGAATGGGGGTTCCGTTAAATGTGCGAAACACAGCCCCTGTTCTGAGAAAAGAGCATTTCTTTTCTTGAGTCCCCTCACTCACCAAGGGTTGCCCCTAGGTGACATGCTTCATCATTGGGGCAATCCCAAACAGCTACTGTTTGGGGCGTGCTGCGACTTGCGGAACTGCGTAGGAGCACTTTTTTGTGAAAAATGTGTAGTGCAGTGTTGGGGGAGTGGTGAAAGTGATGTTAAAACTACCTAACTAGTGAGCTAATATTTTATTCCTACTCCTAGTTGGTATGGATAAAAAGGGGTTAATAGTAGGGAGAAAAAGTATCTGTTATGTGTATACAGTCCCTAGTATTCGGTCGACATGTTTCAAGGTGTCCCCTAAACCTCTTCTTCAGGACCACATGGGGACCAGCCCCATGCGTACCACTCCGTGTGAAAACCTATAATAAAGAAAAGCACACCCAATGTGTGAGCCTCAAATAAAAATACATACAGTTTAATATCAGACTCGTAGTATCTGTTTGGGGAAAAAAAGGCAGAATAGAATTAGTAAACACTGCCTGCCCACCTTTCACGTGGGCAGGTCCATACCTTATGCAGTGCTTAGATCAATGAGCTCCTCTATAGTTGGTGCAGGTGCCCTTAAAAGTAATACTTAATTAGTGCTTGAATACAATGTGACCTGATGAAACACATTAGACATCACTTGTTATGTGAAAGCGTGGTACAACATCATTAAAAACACTCGTGAAAAAGACATCACAGGACAAACACAACATATAAACATATAATGTTCACAATTTGTTGGAACATACTTATGCTTAGGCAATACTGTGCCTCATGGTCTGCCAGGGTGGAGGGGCTTGTAGTAACCCTAGAGAGATATATACACAGAGCATTGGAGTCAGAAAATAAAGAAAATAAAGAAAAGAAGACGGAGGAATTACTATACTGGTTTTTCCACAGCGTGGGTGGGAGAAATCTCTGAAAAAACTGCGCTTTTCATCTGGCTCCTGGGTACCTGTTTAGGAAACGGACTTACTTGGCTCAACAACCCTCTGTCATTAACACCTACTCATACCCGGGCGAACCGCATCTTGGCGTGTCTGCTGCCTGGTACCAAATAAATACAGGAGGAACAGCTCAGTCATGCTCGCGTGCGAGTGAAGGCTGGACTACAACTAAGATGTCACATACAAAATGGCTGCATTGTGTGGAAATACGTGAGCGCCATTTTGGGAGTATATTCCTGGTGCTATCACGGAGGTAGATATACTTCCGAAAGACCGGTAAAATACAGAGCTATGATATAACTGCTCATAAATTATAAACCAAGGAAATGCTAATGTAAATAATAAAATAAAAATAAAAATAAAAATAAAAACCGAGGTCAATGCCGTCATACTCGAACCGGGGGGCTTAAATTTCGGAATGGCCGTCCATGTTGAATATTGGGGCCATATTGGAATGGTGTAAGAAGGGAGATCAGGGTATCTCACAAGGATGATATGAAGAGTGCATGACAGTGTGTGCAATGATACACCACGAGTGGAAGACGGTTTTTTATAATAAAATAAGGCAATATTGTAAACAAACAAATATTTGTACCTACATATAGGGCTTGTTGCGGGGAATCATGGGTACCGGCTGGTCCACACAATGAGTAGGGGACATGAGGCACAGACGTGGTTATGTCAATTATCAACAAATAGGAAAGGAGAGAAGAGAATTAGAATGAATAAAAGGGTTTTTTAGGACAAAACAGAAGAAATAGGTAGGAACTCCATCTGTGATGTTATAGAGATGGTTTAACAAGGAACCATCCCAGAGTGATATTGGGAATTATATATATATATACCAAGGTGTAATGGTGAATAATTGGGTGTATGAGTATATGTTTGGATGAATCAGTGGGTCTATGACTGACTGTATAAGTGAGTGATTAGGTGTCTCAGTGAATGTATGCGTGAGTGACTGGTTGTATGAATGTCTGTCAGTTGGTGTCTAAGTGGGTGTATGGGTGTGTGAGTGGGTAAGTGAGTTGCTGTATGGGTGAGTGATTGGTTGTCTGAATACCTCTGTGGGTGTCTGAGTGTCAGTGTGGATGGGTGAGGGGGTGTGTGACTGCCTGTATGGATGAGTGAGTGGGTGAGTCAGTGGTTGTATGGGTTAATGAGTGTGTGTGTGAAGGGATGTATGTGTGAGTGAGTGTGTGTGTATGGCTGTGTCGGTGAGGGAGTGCATGTGTCAGTGGTATATGGGTGAGTAACTGGGTATGTTAAAGGCAGTATAGGTGAGTGATGGGATATGTGAATGACTGTATGGGTGAGTGAGTGAATGTGAGAGTGGCAGTATGGGTGGGTGTGTGCTTGTGTCCGTGACTGTATAGGTGAAGAAGTACATGTAACTGCATGGGTGAGTACTTGGCTGTGTGATTGACTGTATGGGTGAGTGAGTAGGTATGTGAGTAGCTCTATGGGTGACAGACTCAGTGTGTGAGTGGCTGTATGGGTATATGAGTGGATATGCTAGGGGCTGTATTAGTGAGTGAGTGGGTGTATGAGTGGCTGTAAGAGTGAATGAGTGGATGTGTGTGTTGATCTATGAATCAGTGAGTGGCTGTCTAAGTACTGATTTGAGTGTATAAATGGGTTTGAGAATGATAGTGTGTAAGTTGGAATGGGTGTATGAAAGGATATATGGGTCTGTGAGTGGACGCGTCAGAGATTCTGTGGATGATGTCATCAGTGATGTCATCAGTGATGTCATTTAAGATGTCATCAGTGATATCATCAGTGATGTCACTGACCATGTCATGAGTGATGTAGTATGTGAGGTCATAAGCAGTGCATTGCAGGGGTGCGAGATGAATTTCACTGGTATTGTACTGGTGAAACCTGAGCCTAACTATAACATTCCTGTAACCTTTGTTTTTTTCGGTGAATTTCTAAGGTTTTTTTAAATGCTAATTCCTAACTATAACACCCTTCTAACCTATGGTTTTTTCAGTGAATTTCTAAGGTTTTTTAAATGCGAATTTCTAACTACAATGCCCCTGTAACCTCTGTTTTTTTCAGTGAATTTCTATACTTTTTTAAGTTGTAGTCATGTTTACAGAGTGGTGGAGAAAGGGGGAATGGGCTCTGAAGACCTCCTAGTAATCCTGCGCTGTGTTGGACTTACTGGAGGTAACAGGAGGGGTAGTTGGCCACTAAGGACGTCCTTGGGGGCCAACTACCCCTCCTGTTACCTCCAGTAAGTCCCACACAGCAGGATTGCGGAGAAATTGTTGGAGGCCACGCCCCTTTTCTCCACTACTCTGACATGCCTCCTGGCACACTACTAGTAGGGGATGAACTCACCTTGGCTGTTGAGGGTCCTTGGGGGTCAACTACCCCTCCCGAGGAGGTGGTGGTCCCCAGGGCTGTAGAGGGGACGCACGCCCCCTGCATTCAAAGTAAATGAAGCCCCCGGGAGGTGGCGGTCCCCGGGGCTGGGGGAGGTCTGTGTGCCCCACACTAGTAATAGTTAAAGCCCCTGGGAGGTGGGGGAGCCCCGGTCTGTGCGGCCTGGACATTTTTTCATTGAAAAGCCCCGGGGAGGTGGCAGTCCTTGGGGCTGGGAGGGGGTCCAAGAGCCCCCACCATTTATTACAGAAGCAAGCCCTGGGTAGGTGATGGTCTCTAGGATGCAGCGGTGCAGTGCGGGCACCCTCGCATAATACAATAGGAAAACCCGGGGAGGTTTCAGTCTCCGGGGTTTAATGAAACCCTAGGGAGCCCCATTCGCCCCTCCTTTATTTTTAGCATGCCCCCAGGATTTGGCCCACCTGGGGGCTTTTTTTGAAAGACACACTGGAGCCTATGCCTCTTTATGCTGCAGATTCGTGGATAGATATATATATAAAGAACTGTTTTTGTAATCAGGCTGTGACGAAGTCCCTGAGAGTGTGAAATGTATAGCCGAATAACATCAACGGAATTACACCAAATTTGATTTGGCAGAAAGGTAGATGTTGTTACACAGATTGATCTTTTTGTTATTTGGTGCAAATCCTTTCAGTAGTTTTTGAGTAATTTAAGAAGAAAAAGTTAGTGAAATCTCTGGCCGCGTATATTTTGCGATGATTTGCAATTAATTACGACTGCGCGCGCCAACAGGAATGCTGTGATTGGCTGGACACAACCTGAACAGAAAGGTGCGGCCACCATTTTATTGATTGGGAATGGTTCCCAGGGAGGAAAATTTCTGTGAGAGCTAACATAAGGGGCCAGGGTGGAGGTACTCTGACCCCATGTTTGAGAAATGGGGGTGTTAGTGACACATGTTATGTGTCCAAAATTGTTTTTTTTAATCGTGTGCGATATTCACGATGACGCCGCAATCGTCAGCACAGCCCTCCCGTGTACCCTCATTGGGATGTCTGCGACTATCAATGTCTTCACGAATATTGGTCAAAATTAAAAAATATATATATGTATATATATGCACATTTGCCACCAGTTTTACTTATACACTCACACACCCACAGATACACACTCCTGCACCCAGTGATACACCCATTCAGAAACTCATACACCCACCAATAGTTGCACTCTGACACTGAGGTACCCTCTTACAGATATAGTCAAAGAGTCACACACCCACTTAGAAACCCATGTAGAGATTTATGCAGTTAGCCCAAGATGCACGCACTCACTCACAAGCCCAGTGAGACAGTGATGCAGCCACTGAGAGACTCAATGAGGTACTCAGACACCCACTTGTAGACTGACTCAAACACTGATGCGCCCACTCAGAGACCCAGTTAGACACTGACACACTGACTCACAGATCCCCTCCGAGACTGATGCACCCACTCACAGACCCACTAAGACACTGATGTATCCACTCAGAGATCCACTCAGACACTGATCCACCCAGTAAGAGGCCCACTCAGACACTGAATCACAGATCTAGTCAGACAGTTACACACCCAGTCACAGACCCACTTACACACTCATGCATCCACTCACAGTCTCATCCTTACAGTCTTGCACACTCTGAGAGAACAACTCACAGAGTCATGCACCCACTTAGAGATCCAATTGGATACTCATGCACCTCCTCACAGACCCTCTCAGACACTGATACACATATTCACAGACCCAGTGAGATACTGGCACACTGAGTGATAGGTCCACTCAGAGACTTCTGCACCCACTAAGATATCTATTGAGAGACTAATGCGCCCACTCACAGACCCTGTCAGAGACTGAGATACCCACTCACAGAATCACTGAGACATTGATGCACCAAGTGAAAGGCCCATTTAGAGACTAATACACCTAGTCACACACCTACTCAAAGACATATGCGCCTACTAAGGTAATAGAGTCATACAGCTACTTACAGACCCAGTCAGAGACTCACATACCCACTGAGATCTAATCAGACACTCATAGATCCACTCAGAGTTCATACTTAGACTGTCATGCACCCAGAGATAGACCCACTAAGAGTCTGATACACCCACTCACAGACCGTCTCAGATTCTTATGCATCCACTGACAGATCCACTCAGACATTTATGCATCCAGTGACAGACCCACTTAGAATCTCATATACCCACTCAGAAACTCAGTGACCCGTTCGTACACCTAGTGACATCCAATAAATAATTCATACTCATTGTCACACAGATATTCAGAGACTAATATATGGTTTTGTAGAGTTATTTAGATAGTGATGTATCTAGTGTGATGTTAGAATCAATGATATATTTATCAGTTCAGTTCAGTTCAAATTGCTTTATTCGACAACATGTATCATAAAAGCATTATTTGACATTTATACAATAAGACAATATCTGTTCAGTGATAAAAAGATCTTAAATACACAAGTTCGTTTAAAAAAATATCTTAACATGACATTATTAACAGCATGTTAAAATACAGAGCATAAAACAGATTTCACTAAAAACATTAGTCTAAGAAAAATATGTACATATCACTTTCTACGAGTCCCTTCCACCCCAGGTACTCAATAGTTATAGTAAAAATACAAAAAAGAAAGATAAAAGGGGCATAGTCCATCACAGTGATCAGTACTCAAAGTGCTAGTGCTATATCCATCATAAGCGATATTCAAAAGTTATAGCGCAACCCAATGTAATCTGTGATTTTAGCACATATTATGTAACACAACTTCTTTAACTGCCAAAAAAGTCACACTTGCCTAAGTTGGAGTCACACCACGTAGGGCTTTGATTCTAGCTAACCAGCCTTGACCTAAAAACTTGGCCACTCCACATGAGAATAAAACACTGGGGTCAGATTTTAAAATGCGCAGAGCAAACCGGTGATCGTGGGTGCCCATGTCACTGCATATTGGTTTTAACCATTTGGTCCTTGCTTTGTTGTAAGCAGGGCAAGCGAACAAGACATGAGCAACACACTCGACCGGGGCTCCACAGCAAGGGCAACTCTCTGTTGTGTTCTCAGCTGCATGCCACTTTGCCATTAGGGTATTGACAGGGAGCGTGCCGAACCTAAACTGAATGTACAGAGTCCTATCTCTTGGGACCTGGATCACGTCTAGATAGGGCTCCAAGCTTCTAGTTTGCTTAAAGATAAGAAACTCCTCTGTCAATCTCCCCATAATTGGCTTGCTGATCTCTTGGCTATCAATCCAGACCCAATAATAGCGCTTAAGTTCCACCTTACTAGGGGAATTTGGGTGTCCCATGATTCCTTAAGGCCAAGTTGCATCATGGTTTTCTTCATGTATAAAATCCACTTGACCCTATGGTCCACATCCAAATTCATTACCTCCGTTAGCGCTGAGGCGTAGTTGGTAAGCTCTTCAGTACGCCTTAGGCAAGCCCAAAAGAGCAGTGGGCGTAGCCTAGCAATTGCTCTAAACGGTCGCCTACCCATGTCATACATTAAAGGTGTTAATGGGGTGTTACGGGGAAGCATTACCAAATCCCTCAAAATTTTTTGCTCAGACCTGCTTAACTCGTCCACATTTTCAAACCCCCATAGCTCGGCTCCATACAGAGCCGAGCTGACTGCCTTTGCTTCATAAACTACGAGCGCCGGGGCAACTGGCCTACTAGACGAGGAGCGATGTTCTTTGCTTAGTGCCCCGGTCACGCGTTTATGGTTCAAAAGCATTTTAGCTAAATGGGGCCTCCAGTGCATTTTATCAGAGAGTCGTATGCCAAGATATTCAAAGTTCCAGACTCTCTCCAAGGGGGTACCATTCAGTGTAAAATTATTCCTAAAAGATTTGTGGGGGTTAAAAGCCATGAGCTTTGTCTTTGTGGTATTAATAACTAAGCCCCGTGCATCACAAAAGGATTGATACCTGTTCAATAATTTTTGTAACCCAACAGGAGTCTTTGACATCAACAGGGTGTCATCAGCGAACAGAAGCGTTGGCACTTTGTCGCCCGCCAGGATTGGGGCATCAGCTGGGTCTTCTTGCAGAAACTTCACCACCCCGTTCACATACAAAGAGAACAGGGTGGGAGCCATAACACAGCCCTGGCGGACTCCCTTGCCAACAGGAATCTGCTCCGTCATCTGGCCTTGTGCACCCCATCGCACCTGAGCATAATTTCCCTCGTGAAGACGAATTAATAAATTAAGAATTAACGGTGAAATGCCCATATCTTTTAAAATCTGCCAAAGTTTAGCCCTGGGTACCAGATCAAACGCTGTTTTTAAGTCGATAAATGCCAGGTAGAGGCTGCCTTTCCCAATTAAAACAACTTTCCAATATATAAGCATTAGTCTAAAAACCTGGTCAATCATCCCGGTACTGGTCCTAAAGCCCACCTGATATTGTGAGAGGATGTCCTCCTCTTCAGCCCATACTTGGATTCTCTGTAGGAGGACCCTACCTAACACCTTTTGCATTACATCAGTCAGACTTATGGGCCTGTAGCTATGGAAGGGGTCTTACTTGTCACCATTTTTATAAATAGGAACTACTTCTGCACCTTTCCAGGATTCTGGTACTGGGCATCCTGTAGCTATGGCATTAAACAATAACTGAAAATAACACGACCACCCTCTAGGATCAAACAAAAATAAATCTCCTGGCAAACCATCAGGTCCTAGGGCTTTAGCGGGGGCTAATTTCGAAATCGCAGACTCTATTTCAGCCCGCGAAAACGGATCACTAACATTCCCTATAGGCGGGATGTTTGTGGTGCCACATGGTTCCTCCAGACATCCGTCCTCTGAGGTGGAATATAATTTCGCAAAATGATCCTGCCATACATGGCAGGTGATATGGTTGGGCATAATGCCTAGATCCCTATTATTTCCCCGGCTCACTAAGGACCAGAATAGATTCTTGTTCTTTCCTAGACTTGCATCCTTCAGCTCTTGCCAGTACCGTTCATCCCACTCAATCTTAGCTTTGTGTAAAGCAACCTTATAATCCTTCCTGGCCGTTTTAACCCTAGAGCAGTTTTTAGTTCTAATTGCTAAGGTCAGAGATTGTCTTTTGAGCTTGCATTCTTTAGTATACCACGGGTGCTGTTTTTTTTGGCGAGCACGCCGAGTGTTATTCTTGCATGGAGCCTGAAAATAGGAACTTAATATCTCTACAGTGCAAGAATGGACGGCAGAAACCATGTCACACTCAGGTGTATCTATGACCACAGCCCACAGTTCTGCTGTTTTCTCGGACAGTGTCTTACGAATAGCCGATAACTTTGAATCATGCAATGAGACCCTGTCCCACTTTAAGTGCCTTTTACAATTGGAGGGGACGATATTGGTGATACAGGTCGCTGCCCTACTAATCTGAGGTTCTGGTGGAGGAGCCCACGGATTCCTCATTGTCCTACATAGAGGGTTGTGATCGCTATCAGTCGTAACACCTACAAACATGTCAGTCGTCACATCCCACAAATTTACATCAAGTAGAATATAATCGATACGTGAGGGACAACTGACTCTGTTGAAGGTGTTCGCCCCCTGTGTATCCGAAGGAGTTCTGCCGTTGGTTGCCCTAAGATCAAACTCTGTGGCTAATGCATTAAGCTGAATAGCTAGATTGGTCCATTTTTTGATGGGGGGTAAATTAAGTGAGGGGACTGCCCATTTGTCATCAGCCCTATCATACTCCAGCATATCGTCTGAACTCAAAGGCTCAAAGGTACAATTAAAATCGCCTGCAATCATAATACGATTACTAGGCGAACATCTGAATATAGCCTGCTCTAAGAGCGTAACGGTGGGCGATTGTTTGCCCCCCTTGGTTCCTCTAATGTAGACATTAAACAAGTCTAAAATATCCCCACCATTTGGGCCCCTAATAGTCAATCTCATGATATCATGACTTAAGGATGGGTGCAAGAAAATACGACAGCCTAAGGCAATATTCACCCAAACAATCAAACGCCCTGAAGGACGCCCTCTCCCCACAGAGGTAGCTGGGATGCAATAGCAGGCATAACCTGTTTTGTGCAATGACACCAAACTCCATGTCTCCTGGAAGACGCAGATATCAAATCCCTCAATAAGTTCATTCCAGTGCGGGAGTAGGAGTTTATTTTGTAAACCTGCTACATTCCATGATATAATACTAAGCTTAGTGGAAGAGGGAATCACAGCCAGATTATCATTTACCATTTGAAGCTGGCTTAGCTGCACTTGCAGATCGGGCACTTCAGGGTAAACTAATGGTTTACTTAATCCTGTCCCATATATCCTCTCGCCAGTTTCAAGGTGATCACTTAAGCCCCTATTGCCATGATTACCCCATACTATATCTTGTGCATCAGAGTTAGGTAAAGTGATTTGTGGGTTATACAAGGAGCTAAGGATTACAGGGCTTGGGTCCATGTTAGAGCAGTGAGCGGTCTCTAGTCAGTCAACTGCTTCTAAGGATGTCCCTTGCTCCGAAATATCGGTTGTCCCACCCCCATTATAAAAACGTGTGCTCCTAAATTGTATGGATGAAGCAGACGGAGGACAGGTTCTGAATTCTAGGGCGAGCAAATTCCCTGCCAGATCGCCAGGACAAAGTGTAAGTTCAATGTAGTCATGTATTTGCGCGGGGGTTGAGCATCTGCGTGTGCAAATGATATCCTTGCGTATCAACGAGCGGCACCCCCTAGTGTGGCGGATCCAGTGTATCACTTTGTTTGTTAGGGAATCAGGACTTTCGTAAGCAGCATTAGGATTAAGCTTGGGAACATTAGTCATAAGAATAGTTTGGCCCTGTGACTGGGGAACAGCGGGTGGGTAATGAGTCTGCTGGTGTGAATTAGCCAGAGTATTTCTTACCGAGGATATACTACTAGAATTTCCTTGGTTCAATCGAGTTCTAGAGGCAGTTTGGTTAGGGCACTCTCTAGGTGTGTAGGGCTTTGAGATATTAGAACCTTTTAATGCAGTAGTATTTGTGTAGTTATTTGGTTTCAAGGTTTGGGGATTATAATTTGTAGGGTATAATACACCAGAAATAGCAGCTCCACTTGGTTTGGCCCTTTCAATTGGAGGCATTTTATTTGGCGATTCCTTCTTACGATTAGGATGAGGCAGATTGTTTGCTTACTGCTGGCAGAGTGGGACCAGTGGTAATAAAAGTTTAACCATCACAGTGAGATCTTCCATCATCTGTCTTATAGTTGTTATTTCACCCTTAAGTGAATTGATAGTCAGGAAAATATCCTGCGAAACAGAAGACTGTTGATCTTTACTGTCTTGTACATGTGGTTGTACTTGTTCTGTGCTTGTCATCTGAGTATCTATATTTATGCTGGAATCAAGCGTGGCCAGCAAAGCAAACCTATTTGAACAGGGGACTATAGGTTGGGGTACACACTCAACAGTACCGATGGAAGACTCTGGAGTTTTGGTAACCTCGACTTGTCCAACCTGTCCCTGTGCGTGTCCTTTGCTTGAACAATTGATGTGATACTGCCATTATCGGAATTACCCTTTCCAGACTGTTTCTGGAACATTGTAGGGATAATTACTGGGCGTGTCGGGCTAGCGTAGGTAGGAGAAGAATGACCAATTATACGTGGTATTGAGGTTTCTGAGGCCAGGATATCCTCACACTCACTGATAAGAGTATCAATTCTATCTATGACACAGTTACCAGCTGAGTGCTTCTGTTTTTTCTTAGCCTTTTTTCCCTTATCTGCCCCATTATTAGAGTTACTACCCGCCTCTGTGCCCTCCATGGTTTTCCGTTTCCCCATGGTTCAGCAAGGATGAGTTAGGAAATTCCCAGATAATGGCACTACCACAAACATTTTAAGATGTCACCAATGTCTCCTCCTGCTTTAACACCCTCCGCATGCTTCGCAAGATCTACAGGTGGATCCCGACAGATACAAGAAGAACAGTCACCCAGGCCCTCGTCAGTAGCAGACTTGACTATGGGAACGCCCTCTACGCGGGAGCCCCGGCCAAGCTCATCAAGCGACTGCAACGCATACAAAACGCCTCCGCACGCCTGATCCTTGATGTACCACGCCACAGCCACATCACCCCCCACCTGAGGAACCTGCACTGGCTCCCCGTCGACAGGAGAATCTCCTTCAAACTCCTCATCCACGCACACAAGGCACTCCACAAGACTGGCCCAGCCTACCTCAACAGACGACTCTTCTTCTACGTCCCCAACCGCCAGCTCCGCTCCGCCGACCTCTCCCTCGCCACCGTCCCTCGCATTCGAAGAACAACCACCGGCGGCAGATCCTTCTCCCACCTCGCCGCCAAGACCTGGAACACCCTTCCACTAAGCCTACGACAGACCCAAGACCTGCTGACCTTCAGGAGGCTACTCAAGACCTGGTTGTTCGACCAGTAGCAGCACCCCCCCACCTTTTTTCTCCCCAGCGCCTTGAGACCCTCGTGGGTAAGTAGTGCGCTCTACAAATTCTGTGATTGATTGATTGATTGAATGTTAAATGTCAATGATAACAGATACAGATTAAATCCAGGAAGTGGAATTCCAGCGCAAGAGTAAACAGTTACAGTATGTTCAAAAGACACCACAATCAAGGGTTGATTGCACACAGTACCATTATCCAGATGGAAATTAACCGTGGCAGGTAAGGCTCACACCAGCTGTAAGATGTAAGGGGGGTGGCCCTGCCCTGCCTCTTCCTGTCACAGACGGGCAAAGACAGGCCCGCCCTTGGCCCGGGCTTTGCTCGGGCGCGCCCGCGCGCGTCCCGCGAAGCGGGAGCCGCGAGTGCCTTTATGCGCCTCCAGGCGTGCAGGAAAGGGACGGCGCCTCCAGGCGCGAGAAGCAGCAGGGCAGTCTGGGGCGGTGATTTGTGCGGTTCCCGCGAAGTGGGAGCCGCGAGTGCCTTTATGCACCTCCGGGCGCGCAGGAAAGTGACAGCGCCTCCAGGCGCGAGAAGCAGCAGGGCAGTCTGGGGCAGTGATTTGTGCGGTTCCCGCGAAGCAGGAGCCGCGAGTGCCTTTATGCGCCTCCGGGCGCGCAGGAAAGTGACGGCGCCTCCAGGCGCGAGAAGCAGCAGGGCAGTCTGGGGCGGTGATTTGTGCGGTTCCCGCAAAGCGGGAGCCGCGAGTGCCTTTATGCACCTCCGGGCGCGCAGGAAAGTGACGGCGCCTCCAGGCGCGAGAAGCAGCAGGGCAGTCTGGGGCGGTGATTATATATTTATAATATGTATACATTTTGAATGAGGTGGAGGCTATTGAAGTCTTGCTTTTGCTTTGCGTTTCAGCCATGTTTTCGCGATGGTTGCGGTTACCGACTTCATCGTGACACCCGGAAAATGGAAAATAGGTTTGAAAGACGGTTTTTAAGAAACTTACTAGAAAAATATGAGTTTAAACAATACAGCAATTAACCCCTAGTGTCCAAAATGTTGTAAATTATGTGTATAGGTGTCTTTTACAAATTATGAAAAACATTTTTTTATACAGTTGTGCAGATAGTAATGTATGTAGTGCAATGGTTAGAATACATTTTTTTTAGGTTATAAATTTTGAATGTGTTGGTGGCCGTTGAATGACTGCCTTTATTTTGTGTTTTTGCGACATGCTCGCAACCATCTCGATATCATTGTGAATATTAAAAAAAGCATTATTTATGAAGAAAATGAACAACATTTTGGACACTAGGGTGACTCTGACAAGACCCTTTGTGTTAATTGTGTGTATATGACTGCTACACATAACACCGGATGCAGAGTTTCAGGCTGCTTAGAAACACCCTGTTACTTGCACCTCTGTAAAGTGCACTCCATCACTTCTATAGATTCCACGCATATAGAAAGGCAGGTTATTGTAGATAAAGCCCATGTTATGGTCTCTGAGCAATGCAGAAATACTTTTATTTACATATTTCCTGGCTTTGTCAATCTGTGGACAGAACTGATTAGATCGCTTTCATTTCTGTCTTTGGCATATGTTGGAGAATGCCAAGACAATGTAAGGGAATAGCATAATCAAATTCCGCAAAGGTATTCTTAATTAGGATTTCCAGTTCTACCCCAGTCAATGTGCCTAGGTCATTGCCACCACAGTGCACAATCATGATGTCAAGAGCTGGGAATCCACAATGCTTTTAACCAAAGGCACCAATTGATGACACTTTAATCCTCTCTGGCTAATCCAAGTAATGTCCACATTAGCCAAACCAAGATCCCTGTCAATACTTCTCTTTCTTGCAGCTCTTTCTTGTAAAAACCACGCAGTCTTCATGACTAGCAATGTCATCACGATTTGCAGCGGCACCGCGATAACGGGAAATACATTTCAAAAGGGGTTTTCTGAAGAAATGAATACAAAAACTGAAAATAAAAGATGAAACCAGGAAGACCGTCACCCAGGCACTCGTCACCAGCCGACTGGACTATGGGAACACCCTCTACGCCGGAACCACAGCCAAACTTCAAAAGAGACTCCAGCGCATCCAGAACGCCTCCGCACGACTCATCCTGGACATCCCCCGACACAGCCACATCACCGTGCACCTGAAAGACCTGCACTGGCTCCCCGTCAGCAAGAGAATCACGTTCAGACTCCTCACCCACGCACACAAGGCCCTCCACGACCTGGGCCCAAAGTACCTCAACGACCGCATGACCTTCTACACGCCCACACGCCAGCTACGATCAACCAGCCACGCCCTCGCCACCGTACCACGCATCCGCAGAACCACCGCCGGAGGAAGATCCTTCTCCTACCTGGCAGCCAAGACCTGGAACTCCCTCCCCACTCACCTTCGGCGAACCCAGGACCATCTCTCCTTCAGGAAGCAGCTCAAGACCTGGCTGTTCGAGCAGTAACTTACCCCCTCCCCCAGCGCCTTGAGACCCTCCCGGGTGAGTAGCGCGCTCTATAAATGCCGTGATTGATTGATTGATTGATACTAGTAAACCCCTATGTTCCAACATTCTCTACACTTAGGGCCTGATTACGATGTAAGTCGGAAAGCCTCCGCACGCAGGTCAGAGGCTTTTTGACTTACATCGTTGGTTTCAAATCCAACAGCCTTATTACCATGAAGGCTGTTGGATTTGAAACCGGCCGGTTGGACCAACTGGCTCAAGGAGCCCGTTGGCCAGTCGAAGGCCACTCATAATTCCCTTATGTACGGCATTTACGCGTTGGGATTATGATGTTGGTTTCCGACAGGCTTTTCATGCTGGGCTTACCGACATGAAAAGCCTGTCGTAAAGCAAATTTGGGGGCCCCTAGCAGGGCCCCCTTGCCACATCGGCCTCCGGTTGGAGGCCTAGGGGGCTCCTATGTTGCCCCCTGTTAATAAGGAGCCTGCCACATGGTGCAGGGATTAAAAAAACACCCATTTCTCTAAGGGAGCTTGTGCTACAGCTGGTTTATGGCTGTATCACAAGCTCCCATAGAGAAATGGGAGTGTGCGATTGCATCCTGATAATGAGGTCAGTCCTTACGTTGACTGGCAACTTCTCGATAAATGGCGAAACGCCTAACAGAATAAATAGATATAAAAATTGTGTTTTTCATAAAGAAATTGAAGCAGAGATTTTCAACAAAATATCAGTAAACAGTTTTTCCTACATAATCTTCACACCACGTGTATATATGTGTTTTTCTCTTTATAAGGGAAAAATTACTTTCCTCATGGCATTACTTCCGCACTTGCAACGTCACAATGATGGCAAAATTAATTTTAAAAAAATGCAGTTCTAAAAATACTAACACAAATTAAAACCACCATGACACTAAAGTACAAAAAGTAATTGGTTTGTTATACACCTCTAATATATAATATGCAATTACAGAATAAAGTCACAATAATCTTATGAAAAATTCGAAAAACATTTAAGTATCTGGGACAAGATAGTTACGAAACACAATTTAAAAATATTTTAAAAATGAAGGTAAAATTAAAAAATTATAGGGGTTTTGTGGTTGGAAATCAGAATTTTAAATAACCTTAGAAAGGTTGTACCGTACAACGCAGGTAAATACATTGCATGCCTTTGCGATGCATTTTTTAGCACACATGTTTTTACCGCGAATATGCATTTACAACGCATGCCAATACCACCTTAAATGCGTGGTATTGGCATGCGATTTAACTGCATATTCGCTGTAAAAATGTGCGTGCTAAACAATGCGTGGGAAAGGCACAACGAGGTAAAAACCTCATTGTAAAGGCTGTTTCCCCCTTAGAAATGCACTGAAAATTCAAAAAGGTTATAGGGATCTTATACTAAAGAATTAGCATTAAAAAACATCAGAAATTCACTTAAAAAAACAAAGGTTACAGGGACGTTATAGTTTGGAAATAGAATTTGAAAAGCTTTAGAAGTTCACTGAAAAAATCAACGGTTACATGTATGCTCTAGTTAGGAAATAGAATTAAAAAAACCTTAGAAATTTGCTTAAGAAACCAAAGGTTACAGGGATGTTATTTGGTGTAAATCCGTTCAGTAGTTTTTGAGAAATTCAAAGAAATCCAAATTTGAATATCTACAACTGCGAAGCCTTCACCAATATTGATGAGCTTGTGCAGAGATATGCAGAGCTCTGATTGGCTGCCAATACCTCAACCAGGAAGTGTTTGCAGCCATCTTGGAACTTGGCTTGAGCCAAGGCGGGACCCAAAGGATTTTTCTTTTTAATTATGCAGCAAAAATTCACAAATATGCCCCAAAAATTGAAAAAAAAAAACAAGCTTGTTTTTAATGAACCCCCAGGGTGGGTCAAGTCCTGGGGGCATGCCAATGTTTATAAAAATTAAAAAGGAGGGGGTGCATGCGGGCCCCCTGCCGGTGCATTTTTATGCCCTGGGGACCACCGCCTCCCCAGGGTTTCATAAACATATAGGTGGAGGCACGTGGACCCCTCCTGGCGTAATGGAAAAAAAGGAGGGGCTGCACTGACCCCCTTCCTAGGGCTTTAAAAAGGCCTGGGGACCACCACCACCCCGGGGCAAAATAAATCAAAATGGAACAGGCCTCAGGGACCACCGTCTCACTGGGGGAAATACTTTTTTTAAATGAAGGAAGGAGGCCACGGGCCCCCCTCCCAGGCCATATACAGCCCAGGAGACCACAACCTCCCCATAGCAGGCCCGTGAGAATGAAAGGAGAGGTGCCGCGTTGCCCCCCTCCTGGATCCATTAATGGCCCTAGGGACTGCCACCACCGGGGGCCAGCTCCTATTATTTCCTGGGGTGCTCACCCTTGGGACATAGCTGTTTTGTTTTCTTGGCGGGAGATGTGACAGATTCCACCAAGAAAAAGCAAACACTCCGCTTCCAGCGGGCGGGAGTTGTTAAAGTCCTCCCGCTTGCTGGAAATGGAGTTTTCATTTCTTTCCCTGTCCACAGACATGCAGGCAGGGGAAGAGATGAAACTATTGCTCTTGCGTGCAGCGAGCTGCATTTCCAGCAGCTCCCTGCATTCAAGAGCAATGCCAGCTCCTGCAGCAGGTGGGGAACTGGCTGGGACAGGAGAGCCTTGAAACTCCCCCCATGGTCCCATAGCACACTGGGTGCCCTGGGTGGGACCAGTGCACCCATAGAGATATGGCCAGGCCCCGGGGGATGGGTGTCCCCGGGGCTGATATCGGCCCAGGTAAGGGGGCCGCACGGTTCCCCTCCCTCGTTACATTTTTGCAGGGCCGTTTTGGTCCTAATTTGCATTTCACTCAATGTGAGGCACTTACAAATACAAACATAGCAGGTGCCCCCGTCGAAGCTCCACTTCTGTAAAGAACAAATGATCCTAACTCCTGGGCTTGGCAAAGTAAGTGTGTTTTCTTGGCAATTCTATATTGAAAAATGATCTGCATTGTTGATCTATTGGAGCGCAAACTGTATTTCACTGTGACGAGTGGGTTCTTTCTGGTCCTCTCCTATTGAGAGCAGAGTCCATGGTTCGCCCATTAAATTACTACGAGAATGCAATTGTGCAAATCACTTGGGAGCTTTGCCTGTTTGGCCCCGCCCACCATTAGTAGTATGCAAAAGTCTTCCTGCCTTTTGCTAGGAAGATGGACAGCTTAACAACCGACCCAGTGCATTTCCCACAAATTTTGGTGAGGAGTTCTTGATGCAGAGGAATATGAGGACATATCCACCAAAGAAGCATGTGCGTTATATAGTTAAGACGAAAGACTCTTGTTTGGTAGAGATTTTCCTCTTTGTAGTCTTGTTTTCTTCTATATAAGAGGATTCATGTTATCACATATTTCTGGATAAAGATGCACCATGAACAAACACATTGCCAAAATGCACACAAGGACACTGGTGACATTTCCTTGTGTTCCATTATGCAGTTGCATTATAGAATATGTTCTGGACATTTACCCAAGGAGGTAGCACTTAGTAATTAACCAGTAGAAAGTACTCCACTTGGGTAGATATTTTGTGCAAAACTGTGGACTCTTGTTGGATAAAAGGGTAGGTGCAGTTCCTTTGTGGCTGAGTCACTCACACAGCTACTGACATACCCATATAGACACTTAGACACCCACTCACATACTCAGGCACTCACACGCCCACTGGCAGAACCCACTCAGACACTGAAACACCCAGTCACAGATCCACAGAGACACTTACACATCCACTCACAGATGCACTGAGACACTCACTGAGACACTCATGCACCCACACACAGACCCATACAGCCACTCAAGGGCCCATTAAGACACTCATGCACCCACTCACAGACCCACTCAGACACTCATGCACCCACTCACAGACCTATAGAGTAACTCACACAGCCACTCATACACCCTCTCAGAAGCACACACTTCCTACTCACAGACCCACTCAGAGAATAACGCACCCACTCACAGACCCAGTTAGACACTCATGCACTCATGCATTCAATCACACACTGACTCACCCATTCATGGAGGCACAAGCAAACCCACTGAAACACTCTCACACCCACTCACAGACCCACTGAGAAACTCACTCAGACATTCATGTACCCACTCAGACACCACACACACCCTCACTCACCCATTGAGATACTCACACACTCACTGACATACCCACTGAGATACTCATGCACTCACTCAGATACTCACTCTCAAAGGTTACTGATTACAGTTAGGAAATAACATATAAAACACCTAAGAAATTCAGTTAAAAAACCAAAGGTTACAGGGACAGTATAGTTAGGAAATATAATTTAAAAAACCTTAGAAATTCACTGAAAAAAACAAAGGTTACAGGGATGTTATAGTTAGGCTCATATTTCACTTGTACAAAGCCATATAAATTCAGCAGTTATATTTACCTGAGCGAACTATAACTTACGCCCCCCGAAATGCCCTGCTTATGGCCTCACATATTACATCACTCATGGTATGGTCGGTGACATCACTGATGACATCACCGAGGACATCTCAAATGATATCACTGATGACATAATCCACAGAACCATAAAAATACCCACTCACACCCCCACACAACCTTTTATACACTCAGTGACCTATCCATACAACCATTCACATACCCACTTTCTCATCCACAGAGCCACTCCCACACCCACTCATTCACATACACAGCTGCTCACACAGCCACTCACATTCCCATACACCTGCTCACACAGCTGCCCACTCAGCCATACACTCACTCACACAGCAACTCACTCACCTATACGGCTATTCCCACTTATTCACCCATGCAGCCACTCACACACCCAGTCACTCTCCTATACAGCCTCTCAACAGAGCCACTCACACACCCACATTACCACTTACATACCTGTTCACACATCTATAAAGTATTCACATGCTTACTCACTCACCTATTCAGCCACTAATACAGATACTAACTTTGTAATATAGCTACTCATACACCCCCTCACTTATCCACATACCCATTCAAACAGTCACTCACTCACCCATAAACCCACATACACACCCAGTCACTCATTCTTAGAGCCACTCACACAGTACTGAGTTACTGATATAGACACTCACATACCCAGCCACTCATACACCACTCACTCACCTATATATCTAGTCACACACCCACTCACTCATCAATACAACCAATCACACAGGCACTCACTCACCCATATAGCTACTCACACACCCACTTATTCACCTATACAGCCACTCACATACCCATTCACCCACCCATACCCCCACTCACACAGCCACTCACTCACCAATACAGCTACTTACTTGCCCACTTTTTGACCAATACAGGCACTCACACACCCACTCACATACCCATACAGCCACTAATACACCCACTCACACATGGATACAGTCACATAGCCACTCACATAATATGCGTTAGCAATAGTAGCACTCATTAGTAGTACATAAACTAAACTAATCTAACTTTTGTGGTTCCTTGGTATATATTTTTAACACTCATAAACTTTTAAAGAACACTTTCAATCACTGGATGATGTCATGCGTGATGTCATGCGTGATGTCATGTGAGATGTCATCAGTGATGTCATCATTGATGTCACTGACCATGTCATGAGTGATGTAATATGTGAGGTCATGAGCAGCACACTGCGGGGTGTAAGTTATAGTTTGCTGAGGTAACTATAACTGCTGAATTTCTATGGTATTGTACGAGTGAAATGTGAGCCTAACTAAAACATCCCTGTAACCTCTGTTTTTTTAGTGAAAAAAATAATATATATATATATATAAATATGCACGCCAACAGGAATGCTGTGATTGGTTGGCCGCAACCTGTGTAGAAAGTTGCGGCCATCATTTTATATAACTGGACATGGTCCTCGGGGGCTGAGGATAAACATTGAGAGTGATAGAAGGAGTCAGGGTAGAGGTACCCTGATCCCATGGGTGAAATATAGGGGTGTTGTGGGACCCCTTATGTGTAGAACAAGTTGAAAAATGTTTGTTCCTCATGCAATATTCGCAAATTCATTGCGAACTCAAAGCGGTCCCCTGTGTAACATGATGACATATTCAGGAATATTGCCAAAAAATAAAACAAATACATTCAGATACTCACTCAGACACTAATGTACTCACTCTGAGACCCAATCATACTGTTACACCCACTCAGAGACTCATGCACTCATTTACAGACCCACTCATAGACTCACACACTCAGTCACAAAACCACTCAGACACTCACATACCCACTCACAGATCCTCTCAGACACTCATGTACACACTCACAGACCTACTCAGGCACTCACGCACCCACTCATAGACTCAATCAGAGACTGAAATACTTACTCACAGACCCAGTTAGATACTCATGCACCCATTCACAGACCCCCTCAGACACTCATGCACCCACTCACAGACCTACTTAGACACACACACACACACTCACTCAACCACTCAGAGACTCGTGCACCAACTCACAGACCCACATAGACACTCATGCACTCAAGCACAGACCCACTCAGACAGTCATGTTCCCACTCACAGACCCACTCAGAGACTCACAAACCCACTCACAGGGCAACTCAGAGACTCACACACCCACCCACTCACAGACCTACTCAGACACTCATGTGCTCACTCACAGACCCTCTCAGAGAGTCAAGCACCTACTCACAGACCCACTCAAACAGTGATGGACCCACTCACAGACCCACTCAGATACTTACATACCCACTCACTGACCCTCTCAAACACTGATGCACCCACTCACAGGCCCACTCAGAAACTCACACACCCATCCACGACATATTTGCGACTATCACTAAAAAAATACATTCAGATACTCACGCAGACACTAATGTCCTCCCTCAGAGACCCACTCACACTTTTACATCCACTCAGAGACCCACAAACTCACTTACAGACCTATTAAGAGACTTATATACCCAACCACAGACTCACTCAGACACTCACGCATCTACTCACAGACCCTCTCAGACATTCATCCACATATACTCACCCACTCAGGCACTCAAGCACCCACTCACAGACCCACTCAGAGACAGAAATACCCAGTCAAAGACCCTTTCAGATACTCATGCACCCACTCATGCACCCACTCAGACACTCACAGACCTATGTAGACACACTCACAGACCCACTCAGACAGTCATGCACCCACTCACTGACCCTCTCAGACACTCACATACCCACTCACAGGCCCACTCAGAGACTCACACACCCACTCACAGACCCACTCAGACACTCACACACCCAAACACAGACCTACTCACACTCTGATACCCACTCCCAAACCCACTCAGATACTCATGCATCCACTCACAGATTTATTCACATACTCCAACACCCACTCACAGACTCACTGACACTTTCAAACAACTACTCACAGACCCACCCAAACACTCACAAACCCATTCACAGACTTAGTCAGACATTCACGCATCTACTCAGAGACCATTTCATATACTCACATATCTACTCACAGACCCACTGATACTGTGACAGACCCACTGACAGACCTACTCAGACACTCACACACCCACTCACAGATACGTTCAGATACTTACACACCCACTCACAGACCCACACAGACACTCACACACCCAGTGATAGACCGACAAAGACACTCAAACGCCCACTCACAGACCCATATGAACACTTACATATCCTCTGACAAACCTACTCAGAGACTCATGCTCCCACTTACAGACACACTCAGACATTCAGCTATCCACATACAGACTCACTTATACATTTACACACCCACACACCCATCCACTCAGAGACTCATTCATTAACTCAGATACCTACTCATACACTCACGCACCCACTTGCAGACCCAATCAGACACTCACACATCCATTCACAGATCCATTCAGACACTCATTCACCCACTCACAGACCCACTCAGACATTCACGCTCCCAGTCACAGACCCACTCAGACACTTATGCACTCATTCACAGACCCACTCAGACACTTATGCACCCACTCACTCACCCACTCAGACTCATGCATCTATCACAGACCCATGCAGACACTCACGTACCCAGTCAGATGCACAGAGTCACTTATAAAGTTCTGAATTTTAAATGTCCTGGTGTTTATTGAATGTCTGATTTAGTTTTATGAATTTGTGACATATTTGCAAATTTGAAAAAGAATGAAAAAAAGGATTTTATTAGAAAATGAACTAGTAGGGTGGCTCTGAGAAGAACCTTTGTGTTTATTGTGTGTAGATGATAACTACACTCAGACACAGACCCACTCAGAGACTCATGCACCTACTCAGAGTCCCTCTTAAACACTCACATACCCACTCATAGACTCACTGACACATTGATGCACCCACTCACAGACCCACTCAGACACTGATACACCCATTCAAAGACCTCTCAGATACTCATGCACCCACTGACTGACCCACTCACACATGTATATACCCACTCAAAGACCCATCCAGACATTTAAGCACCCACGCACACTCCCACTCAGACACTCATGCACCTACTCACAGACCCACTCAGACGCTGATGCACCCACTCACAGACTGACTCAGACACTTATTTACCCACTCACAGACCCACTCAGACACTCATTCACCCCCTCACAGACATACTCAGACACTCATGTACCCACTCACAGATCCATTCAGACACTCATGCACCCATTCGTCTACCACTGTACAAATTGTAGTGACTGTGATGAGTAGGTTCTTTCTTGTCTTCTCCTGGTGAGAGGAGAATAACTGATTCAGCCTTTATAAGCATGGAAAATTAACAGAAGGAAATCAGCCAAGTGGCCCTGCCCCATCCACCTTAGTAGTACGGAAACTTCTTCCCACATTTTTATGATATACAGTTAAACAAATTACTGCTCAGCACATTTTCTTTAGTTTTTTATGCATATTTGATGCCGAAGAAAATGACAACATCTTCATGAAACAAAGATGCACTTAGTTTATGTAGTTGAGGGGAAGTAGCCTTGTTAGCCTTGTTTGAGGGTGAAATACCTCTTTGCACTCTCGTTGTCGTCTCTATAGCAGAATTCATTTTATCACACAATTCAGGATAAAGATGTATAAAGCTCAATCACACTGCTAAAACTTACACCACATCTCAGTAGACATTTTATCCTCACCCATTCCCAGGTGTACTGTAGAATATGCAGTACACATTTAGCCAACCAGATAGCACTTACTAATTAACCAGTTGAAACTACTCCAGTTGAGTAGGCATTTTATGCAAAACTGTAGACTCTTGTTCCATCAAAGAACAGGTAAGCTTTATTGTGGTCCAATCACTCAAACAGCTACTGATAGACCCACTACAGTGAGACAACTACATATGCACCCATTCTGTCACTGTCACATCCATTCACAGACCCACATGCCCACTCTCAAACATAACAGCTTATAGTTAGGAAATAAAACTTCAAAAAACGTTAAAAAGTCAAACAATATATGGATGTTATAGTTTAGAAATGGAATTAAAAAAGCCTCAAAAATTCATTAAAAAGCCAAAGGTTACTGGGACATTATAGTTATGAAACAGAATTACAAATACCATAGAAATTCACTGCAAAAACCCAAAGTTTACAGGGACATTATAAGTAGGAAATAGAATTTTTTAAAAACCTTAGAAATTTACTGAATAACCTAAAGGTTACAGGGATGTTATAGTTAGTGTACAAAACCATTGGAATTCAGCAGTTATAGTTAGCTGAGCTAACTATAACTTACGCCCCCACAATGCACTACTTATAACCTCACATATTACATCACTCATGACATGGTCAGTGACATCACTGATGACACACTGATCACATCTCAAATGACATCACTCATGACATCATTCAGTGAGTGCAAGTGTATTGTAAATGTTTCTGAGACTTAAAGATATATACTAAGCTACGGCATAAGTTAAACATATCTCATCTGAGTGGCTGTGGGACTGTTTCAGTGTGGGAGTGGGTGTGTAAGTGGCTATATGGGTGTGTGAGTGACTATATTGGTGAGTGAGTGGGTGTGTGATTGGCTGTATGGTTAAGTGAGTGGCTGTGTAAGTGTCTGTGTGAGTGGGTGTCTGAGTGCTATATCGGTGAGTGAGTGGCTGTGTGTGTGGCTCTATTGATGTTATAGTGGGTGTGTGAGTGGCTGTATGGATGGGGCAGTAGGCATATGAGTGGCTGTATGGGTGAGAGAATGTCTGTTTGAGTGGGTATATGGTTAAGTGAGTTGGTGTGTGAGTGGCTTTATTCGACAGTGAATGACTATGGGCCTAAGTACAAGTTTGGTGGTCCATAGGTCCACCAAACCTGCAGTGGTGTGTCGGCTACTGCCGCACCAGCGTGCCGGCCGCTGTATTACAACTTCGATGGTCAGACCGCCATGGGACCACCACAACTGCTGGGGATCCACGATCCCGCTGTATTGGCGTGGCAGTCTGGGGCAGTAATATGCTGGTGGTGATGCTGCAGTACCACAAAGCATTTTATGACATTCCTGACCTCCACACTTTTCATGGCAGTGATCCACCATGAAAAGTGTGGCAGTCAGAAAAGTAAAGGGGCCCTGTCCCACTGGTGCCCCTGAGCATGGGGGTGCCTGTGGGGGGGCACATGATGTGCCCCCCTGTCTGCACGGCATGGACTGCAAAGTCCATACCGTGTAGGAATTTGCTTTGGCTCTCCCTCAGCGCTGCAGTTCAACTTCTCATATGAGCCTTTGAACTGCAGTGGCACAGGACCACTGTGCCACCTGCCAGACCACCAAATGACTCATAATCTGGCGGGCGGGTGGGCAGCTGTCTTGGAGTGGGGCGTTGGTGTGGCGGTCCGCTCCAAGAATGCCAAACTCATAATCAGGCCCTGTGTGAGTGGCTGTATGGGTGAGGTACCAGGTATGTAAGTGGTTGTGTGGGTTTGTTAGTACTTGTTTGAGTAAGTAACTGTCTATGTTGAGAGGCTGTATTGGTGAGTAACTGGCTGTGTGAGTGGCTGTATGGTTGAATAAGTGGGAGCGTGACTAGCTTTATGGGTGAGTGTGTTAGTTGTTGTATTGGTGAGAGAGTGGTTGTGTGAGTAGCTGTATGTGTGAATCAATGGGTGTGTGAGTGGCTGTATGGGTGAGTGAGTGGGTGTGTGAGTGTCTCTATAGATGAGTGAGTGGGTTTGTGAGTGGTTGCATTGGTATGTGAATGGGTATGTGAGTGGTTGTTTGGTATGTGAATGAGTATATGAGAGGTTGTATGCGGATACGCGTGGGTGTGTGAGTGGTTGATGTCATCAGTGAAATCATTTGAGATGTGATCATTGATGTTATCAGTGATGTCACTGACCATTTCATGAGTAATGTAATAAGTGAGGTCATAAGCAGGGCATTGTGGGGGCATAAGTTATAGTTAGATCAGGTAATTGTAACTATTTCATTGGTTTTGTACAAGTGAAATCTGACCCTAAGTATAACGTCCCAGTAACCTTGGTTTTTTTCAGTGAATTTCGAAGGTTTTTTAAATTCTATTTCCTAACTATAACGTCCCTGTAACCTTAGGTTTTTTTAAAGTGATTTTTGGAGGTTTTTAAGTTTTAGTTCCTAACTACAACCTGCAACATTTGACAGTAGGTGTATTGGTAGCTGAGTGAATTTGTCAGTGGTTGTGTGGGCCTGTGAGTGGATGTGAGTGGATGTGATAGTGGCAGAGTGGTTTTAGAAGTGGCTGTCTCAGTGTCTGTGTGGGTATATCAGTAGCTCTGTGAGTGATTGAGCCAATATGGAAGCTTACCTGTTCCTTTTCCCAACAAGAGTCCACAGTTTTGTACAAAATGTCTACCCAACAGGAGTACTTTCTACTGGTTAATTAGTAAGTGCTACCTGGTTGGGTAAATGTGTAGTTCATATTCTACTTTACAGTTGTGTAATGGACCAAGATGAAATGTCTACTGAGACCTGGTGTGTGTTTCAGCAATGTGATTGTTGTTCATACATCTTTATCCTGAAATATGATTACATGAATTCTCCTATAGAGAAGACAACGTTTGAGAGTGGGTGTGTGAGTTGGTATGTGGATCTGTGAATGGATGTGACAGTGACAGCATGGGTGCAAATGTAGTTGTCTTAGTGTAGTGGGTCTATCAGTGGCTCTGTGAGTGATTGGACCAAAATAAAGCTTACCTGTGCCTTTACGGAACAAGAATCTACAGTTTTGCACAAAATATCTACTCAAATGGAGTAGTTTCAACTTGTTAATTAGTAAGTGCCATCTGGTTTGCTAAATGTGTACTGCATATTCTACAGTATACCTGTGTAATGGCGAGGATAAAATGTCTACTGAGACGTGGTGTATGTTTTAGCAGTGTGATTGTTTTTTATACATGTTTATCCTGAATTGTGTGATAACATGAATTCTCCTATAGATAAGACAACGAGAGTGCAAAGAGGTGTTTTGCCCTCAAACAAGGGTACTTCCCTCAAGTACATAAAGTAAGTGCATCTTTATTTGGTGGAGATGTCGTCATATTCTTCGGCATCCAGTACGCATCAAAGAAGTCTAATGAAAATGTGCTGAGGAGCTGCTTGTTTAGCAGTACATCAACCTGGCAAAATGTGGGAAGAAGTTTCCATACTGATAAGGTGGACGGAGCAGGGCCAAACAGGCGATGCCTTGTGGTGATTTTCCATATTTACATAATTGTTAAAATAAAAAGGGAGAATCATGTATTCTCATCTCACCAGTAGAGGACAAGAAAGAACCTACTTGCCACAGGCACTACATTTTGCACTCTGATAGATCAATGATGGTTTCAAATTCATCCTACCATTTGTGAACATTTTTTAAATTGGAATTTGCCAGAAAACACTTTTACTTTGCCTTCACCAAGCCCAAGAAGTTAGAATCATTTGAATATCACAGAAACATTCAATCCTGGAAGAAAAAGATGTGCCCACAAGCTTTTTTATTCTTAATATTCACGAATTCGTCACGAAAAGTCATACTACGTAAATTCCGGTACTGCGGTTATTCGCAAAATCGGTGTGATTTTTAGGAAGTCTAGAAAACATATATACACATTTTGTAGTTAATGTTTGTGGTCAGTAGTTACTAGTATAAATTATACAGTTAGATTTTCATAAGTAATTTTATGATTTAACTCTGTTTTATTCCATTTCCTGTAAACACAAATTTGTCGGTGGTCATGAATACTTCGGTGTTCGCACATATCACATAACTACAGAATAAAGGGATTTCATTGGATAAAACACTTTTCATTATTCTAGGAAGAAAGTCCACACCAAGTTTTCTTTTCTTTAGACTTCCAGTGCTGAGATTGGAGGTTCTCATTTCAGCATTTGCTCTTTTCAAATTGGATATTTATTTGGTTGATTTTTTGGAAATTAGTTCCAAATAAAATGGCATGTGGTGGCAATGAGGATCAACAGCCACAGCCTGATAAACACAGTACTTTGGAGGATGAACCCCCAGCAAATTGTTAATCAATTGCTTGTGAGTTTTTCACTATCCCCTCCGGGGAAAAGAAAGTGGTGGCTTAGTATGTCAAGTGCTCTTTATGTGACAAGACCCTCTCCAGGGGTACGTCTAACAAGTATTTGTGTGGAACAATTGGTATGTTGAAACATCTAAAGACGTACTACCCTAAGGACTTGACCAGAGCAGAGTGCAGTGCATGGAATCCGTCTACACCAACTTCAACACCAATTGCTTCTGAGGGCCCGCTACCATCTGAGGTCCAGCAATGGCTCCCAGAGAAGTCACCAGAACTCCAATGTTTTGGCACATTTTATTCAGACCACAAGAAAGTTCTAAATGTATAGGAACAATCTGTTGCTGCAGTTCTGGAGGCAGCAAAACAACACAAGTGTTAATTTGGGGTTTTTTCAATGACACTTGTGTTTTTTCTGCTAAACCTTTTCCAGTTGCCATTTAATTTGTAAAAAAATGCCCAATGTAAAATAACTCAAAAATGGAAAAAAAGTAAAAAAAGAAAAGAAAAAAAAAAAAGGTTCTTGTTAGAACCACCTTTCTTGGTTTAAAAAAGATAAAATATATGTGTCTGTATGTATAAGAAAGAGTATGAGTGAGTGAGGTACAGTGTTAGTGGTTGAGTGGGTGCATGAGTGAGTAAGTGGATGTGTAAGTGATTGAGTGGCTAGATCGGTGAGTGATTGAGTGAGTCACTGGCTAAATGGGTCTGTGGGTGTGTCAGTGTGTATGTGTGAGTGAGTGACTATGTAGTAGTAGCTGTATGAGTGAGTGAGTGGATATATGACTACATGTATGGGTGAATGATTGGGTGTGGGTGGAAGCATAGGTGTGTGACTGGGTGGGTCAGAGGGTGTTTGGGTGATTAAGTGCATGTGTTACTAGCTGTAGGAGTGAGTGAATGGGTGTGTGCGTAGCTGTATGGGTGAGTGAATTGATGTGTGAGTAGCTGTATGGTGAGTGTGTGGCTGTGTGAGTAGCTGCATGGGTGAATGAGTACATGTGTGTGTAGTGCATGGGTGGCTGAGTCGGTGTGTGAATGTCTGTATGGGTGAGTGAGGGGGTGCATGAGTGGCTGTATAGGTGGGTGAGTGGGTGTGAGAAGGCTGGATGGGTGAGTAAGAGCGTGCCTGAGTGTCTGTATGGGTGAGTAAGAGGGTATGTGAGTGGTAGACTGGGTAAGTGACAGGGTGCATGAGTGACGTTTGGGTCTGTGAATATGTGAGTGTCATTATGGGTGAGTGAATGTGTAAGTGGTTGTATGAGTGAGTGAGTCACTTTGTGAGTGGCTGTATAGATGAGTGAGTGTGTGTGTGAGTGGGTATATGAGTGGGAGAGTAAGTGTGTGAGTACCTGTGTGAGTGACTGTGTGAGTGGTTGTATGGCTGAATGAGTGGGTGTGTGTGGTCTGTATGGCTGAGTGAGTTGGTAGAAGAGTAGCTGAATGACGGAGTGAGTGGGTGGATGAGTGGCTGTATGGGGGTGTGAGTTGGTGTATGAGTGGCTGTATGGGTGAGTGAATGACTGTGTGAGTGGTAGTATGAGTGAGTGAGTGACTTGTGAGTGGTTGTATGGGAGAGTGAGTAACTGTGTGAGTGCCTGTGTGGGTGAGTGAGTGAGTGACTGTGTGAGTGGCTATATTACTGAGTGAGTAGGTGTGTGAGTGGCTGTATGGCTGAGTAAGTGGGTGTATGAGGGGCAGTATGGCTGAGTGAGTGGAGAATGCGTGACAATATGGGTAATTGAGTGGGTGCATGAGTGGCTGTAAGTGTGAATGGATGTGTATATGAGTAACTGTATAGATGAGTGGGTGGTTGTGTCAGTGGTTACACTGTAGAGTGACTGGATGTATTAGTGATTGTATGGGTAAATGAGTTGGTGTGTGAGTGGTTGCATGAGTAAGTGAGTGCTTGTGTCAGTGGCTGTATAGGTATATGAATGCATATGTTACTATCTGAATAAAGAGTGGCTATGTGAGTATTTGTATGGGTAAGTGAGTGTATATGGTAGTAGCTGTATTAGTAAGTGAGTTGTTGTGTTACTGACTATATGGGTCAGTGAGTAGGTATGTGAGTGGCTGTATGGTTGAGTGTCTGGGTATATGAGTAGCTGTATCAGAGTTTGTCTGGATGTATCAGTGGCTGTATGAGAGTCTCCCTTGGTGTAAATCTTGAGAATTAAAGTTTGTTGAACTACACAGAAAGAAGTAATTAGGAAATTAATTTACTCCAATAGATAGTGTCATTCATCTGTTGAAAAATGGAACATAAATATAAGTTAGGATTACAATAAAAATTCCAGCAACAAAACAGTACACGTTGCTTTTGCTGTAATAGCATTTCACATTACAATAAAGCATTTAATATTCCCTTTTATCTGTTCCCAGCTTTCATACTTGTACATCATAAACAATGTACTGTATAAAGATTCATCCTCGAACAATGGGGAAAAACAGCACTGCATAGTATATCACTACAAAATAAATAACACTATGCATTACACTCACTACAATTTTTAAATCAATTGTTTTACCTATAGTTACTGAACTATTCTCAACAAACATATCTTAAAAATAATTCTATTAATAATAGAAGTGGTACAATACCACTAATAGATATAAAGCACTCTTAAATTTTGGAGACCCTTTTGAAAACATCACCCCTGGTAGGCCAAATGATGTCTTAAACACTGACGATCTACATAGAACAAATACTGTATACCACTTTTTAAACAGCAATCCTCCTTAGAACTGTGGTTGCAGAAGCAAAAGGTAAGAATTTGGGAGTTTGAAATGCAGTTTTTGTTTAAATTTAAGGTTGCTGTCATTCCATTCTGTCTATCCAGTTTCACTCTTTAAATTGACAGTATAGTGTCCAGATGTTATATTAAATCCTTCATGAAAGATGATAGCCAAAGTCGTTTAAGTTCTTCCAGAAATTGATATTTGTCCAGCTTTGAAGTTTGTAATTTCTGTTTCCAATTTAGATCCATCTGCTCTGCATCATTGTAGCATTAATATAAGGTATTTTCCACTTCTTCAAATCTGCAATGTAGACATAACATCTGCTCTACAATTTGGGCAGGTCATATTTTGATCAAGCCTTTTTGATCAATCTGTCAAAATATACAGTTTTGGAATCTGGAAGTGTTAAGCACAGAAATCGCTCAGAATATATTTTAGTGGTAGACGTAAAAGAGTCCAAACAAGTCTTCTATATTTATTTCTTCTTCTTCTAAATCTCCAAGTGAGACCATTATAAATTATTGTGTATCTTGTTGACTGTTGTGAGTAAATACTACTGATCCACTACATATATCTACTAGATATCACATGCCTGAGGCACAATGTATGACAGTCCTATAACTTTGTAAACTTTGCAGCAAACCACACAGTCCAGAACATAATATGTTCTGAAGTTTCAGTTGAATTGCATTTATAAGATGTGGTAAATGAAAGAGTACATTGAGAACACATTTGCATAGCAATTGACACCAGAAGTGTTTGACAAATTGTAACCTACAATATCTCCCTCATTCTCCAGGTTTTTCATCTTAACACCTTCCTCATTCTTCTTATGTTCCTTCTTTTCAACAATATCAGTAGATACTTTTGTAAGCTTTTGCTTAGGACAGATTATCTGTTTTTCATAAATGGGATACTGTCCTAAATGAGGAGCATATACACTTCTTAACCAATTGTACTCTTTGACACAGCTTTCATCAGCATTTACTTTGCTATCATCAAAATCAACCAAAAACAAACTGGACAATGTGCTAACTTGAGACAATGTTACATATGACATGCCTTCTTTGAATACAGTACTACCAATATAATTAGAAGCTCCATCTACACTTAAACCTTGAGATTTATGGATAGTTACAGCGCACGCTAGAGAGACTGGGAACTCCTGCCACCAGACTTATAAGTCTTTTACAAGCGCAAAATGTACAATACATCTACCAATCTGCTTCACACTGTCAATCTGATAATATTTTGAGGCTAAGTATTCAACCTCATCCCTATTTGTAAAGTTAATGAAATCAATCACTTTACCCATAGCACCATTACTAATCCTTCCTCAACATTTAAATTACGCCACAAATTGACTCTACAGTTTTTGCATACGTGTAAACATTTTTCTAATCATGCAGTCCTGGGAATAGATTTCTCCAATGAATCCAATTTTGCTTGCCGTGTTCTACTTAGCAGTACTCTCACCCCTTGATGTTCCATTTTGTGGATTGCTGTAATTTCCAACATTTCTTCTTTCTCCAGTTTGAGTAAATTTCATTAAAATTGGAGCACTCCGGAAGTGTAGGCATTTTCAACTAGACTCTAGGATAGATATGTCTGGAGCGGACTGCTTGGTGGCTATTGAGAATGGCCCTGGAGAGGCGAACCTCCCGACCATTGCCTTACCCCCAGCTTCACTCCCATATGTAGTCATATTGACCGGTGTACCTGGGATCAAAGTGGGACAGAAGGAGACCCAGTGGGATCTAAGGAATAAGTGTCTTTTCTGGTTGGCTAGATTCAGGCAGTTTTCTTATGACCGAGCAGGCGAGATCCTTATGGTCCATAGAGTTGGCTGGGTGGGCACACGACCAAAGTCTTTACAAGGGGACTGTATTGTTATTAATTTTAGCAATCCCGAGACTGTCAATTTTTTGGCAGGTAACAACCTCAGTCCCCACGCCCCATTTACAGCGGTTAGGGCCTACACTTTGGACTATTTCTATTCCCACAGTCGTAGCCACGACAGGACCATTAACCCCTGTGCCCCAGCTAACTGGTCTCTGGACCAATCTATAGTGGATCCATACCCCAGACCCCTTCCGTATAACATCCCAGTGGCAAATAGATTTGGGGCCCTTGAGGAGGTGGATTGACTTGTGTGGGAAGGTGGACTTGCACAGTGTATTGGGTCCCAGGATTTAGGCAGTGATCCTAGGGGGTTTAAGACAGGACGCTTGACGCAGGTCAAGCGGGGTAACCAGGGGGAAGTCCCGGGAGATCCACAAACAAATCACCAGCAGGGAAACCCACCGCTGGCAGTGCATGAATCCACATGTTCTGGTTTAACCAGTAGTGGCCCTTCTAGGATGGCCGTGGAATTAGTCCCCTTGGCCCAACAGGAGATCACCAACAGTCCACTCTCTACTAGCCATCATGTTCCTTGTGAAAATCTTAACTCTGACCATAAGCTGAGGATTTTATCCTGGAACATCGCTGGAATTACCTCTAAACTGTTCTGCCCAGATTGGGAGTCCTTTGTAGCCAGCCATTATGTGTGTATGTTTCAAGAAACCTGGGCCAGGGACAGCCTCTTGAGGACGGGGTATGCAACTTTCAATGTCCCTGCCATAAAGGGGGAAGAGGCAGGCCCTCAGGGGTCTAAGCACATGGGTTGCCTCACATCTGGATTGTACAGTGGTCCAGCTTAACACCTCGTCTAACGACATCCAGTGTACTATCCTTACCTTTTCTCCCTGTCTTAAAATTGCTTTTATAAACCTCTATTCTCACCCTGTAAATGTCTATCAGGAATCACAGACTCTTGAACACTTGAACACCTTCATTGGTACTGTCCCCCAGAATATAAGGTTGATCATTGGGGGGGACTTTAATTGTCAATTTGAGCCCCTTGTTGCCCCTACCGAATTTTTTTCTAGTGATGAGGATCGGCTCTGGCTTATCCCCGCTCCTCAAATCCAAACTATAAAGGCCTGGACACCATTAGCACTTCAGATCAACACAGTGACTTTAACCCATTCTCTGAGGGCCTGCAATGGCCGTACAAAGTCAGATAGACCAGGAAAGACAACCTTTAATAGGCCTGGTCAATCCTCCCTGTTGGACTATATCATGGTTGAAACTAGATCATGGCAGTGGGTTGCTGATTTCTCTGTTTCGTCAAGACAGGACAGTGACCATAATGCTCTCCATTGGAACTTCTGCTCCCAGATTTTATTAACCCCACGGGTAACCATGCCATAGTAGCTAGCAATCTAACTGTTGCTAACAACAGAAGGAGAATTAAATTGGGGTCCTTTAACCAGTCACCTGATAAGGTGGCTGCACTTTTTGCCCTAACTATAAAGCCCTTACAGGAACTGGGGGGATGTCTGGGGCTATGGACTCCCCCCATACCCTAGAAAGAATTGAGGCATTGCATCTAGAACTAACACCTAGCCTGACTAATATGTTCAATCCCCTGACACACTCTAAAACCATGAAGGGCACTAAACAAACTTGGTATAATGATTCCTGCTGTAAGGCTAAGAGAGCCCTCCTAGATGCAATCAGGGGCAACAACAGGCTCCTAATCAAACAAAAGAGGGCTTGCTACCGTGTCTCCATAAACCAAGCAAAGAAGTCATGGGAGCTAGATAGATGGGAGGCCATTAGAGTAGCCCTCTCCAACAGAGATATGAGGTTGTTCTGGTCCTTAGTAAATTACGACAACAACTTAGGCCAGTCAGCCCTTCAGCCCAATATTGCCGCGGCAGCTTGGCAATCTCATTTCCAAGCATTATATTTCACGGAGATAGGTCCCGACCTCTCTGCTGACGGCCTTTTGGTTACCATGGGGACAGTTCCCCACGATGACCAAGGGATTTCTCTAGTGGAGGTCCACACTGCAATTAGGAAGCTTCCTCTTGGTAAAGCACCGGGCTTAGATAAGATCCCAGGTGATTTATTCAGGGCAGAACCAGGGATTTGGGGACCCTATCTTTGTGCAATTTTTAACACCATTCTGAGAGGAATGGCGATCCCGGATACCTGGATGGGGGCTGAAATCTACCCCATCTACAAAAAGGGCTTGCCCCTCTTACTGATCAATTACAGGCCGATCAGTTTGATTGATGTCTCACAGAAACTGTTTGCAAGGATCCTCCTTGATCGCCTGCATGATTGGATAGAGGAGAGAGAAATACTTAGTCCCTACCAAGCCGGTTTCAAGAAAAATACCTCCATCATTGACCAAGTTCTAAGGATACAATTATTACACTGGAAGACGGTATCAGTAGGGGGTGGCAGCCTCTATGTGATATTCGTTAACCTGAAAACGGCCTTCGACTTGGTTCCCAGATACAAACTGTGGGAGGTTTTGCAACAACAGGGAATTCCTCCCTATCTCTTGACATTGATCATGAGACTGCACTTGGACAATTATGCCCAAGTAAGGTATGGGAAATTAGGGGAATTAACCCCTCGTTTTCCAGTAACTAGAGGTGTAAGGCAGGGATGTGTGCTTGCCCCAACCCTCTTCTGTCTCTTCATCAATGCTCTGATAGTCCATCTTAATGAGGCAGTTGACAACGATGCCCCCAAGCTGGCACACAGCAAGGTGCCGGCCTTAATGTTTGCGTACGATACCTTACTCCTTTCCAAGTCTCCTATGGGCATTCAGAGAGTCCTTGATAGCTTCAGTAACATTCTGTACAGGAAGAGGTTTGGAGATAAACACACTCAAAACCAAATTTATGGTGTTTAATCCAGCAAAAACCTCCCGCCTCAGCCCCTCTCTAAATGGCACCATGTTAGAGAGGGTCTCTGTCTTTGATTATCTTGGTGTTACTCTGTGTGAAAAGTTTGAGGGGGGCCCTCGAATTGCTAAAGCAAGCCTTAAACTAGCTCAGACGGTGAGGGGTATATTAAAAACCTACAGGAACTCCTATTGTAAACCGGCTGCCTCGGTGGCAGAAATTTACAAAGTCCAAGCCAGGAGTGCTGTCCTCTACGGGGCTGAGTTATGGGGTCACTGCTCCACTGGCGGCATGTCCAAAACCGAGAATAACTTTATGAGACAGTTGCTGGGTCTTCCATCCAGTACCCCATCACCCCACTACGAATGGATCTTGGCATTAGACCCATAGTAGAGGAGCTCGGTCTTCGTCCTCTAACTTACTGGCGGACACTGTGGGCGACCCCAGAGCTTGTTAATTACCAGTTAGAACTTAAGGAGATTTTGGGCCTCCCGAAGGTGGCCAACCTGCCATGGCTTTCCTATATAAGGGACCTGTGTTATAAGTTAGGCTTCCCAAACTTATGGACCCACCCAGAGTCTGCGTGTCCGGCCACTCCACGCTTAGCACTAGTCAGAGCCTTTAGATCGCACAAGCTTGATGCATTGCAGGGGAATGCTCAACTTGGCCATCTATCGGCTGCTTTCTTAAATATTAAAGCTGACTATCTTTTTGAGCACTTATGGATGCTATCCAACCGATCTTCGCAAGGAAACTCTATTTTCAGTTTAGAACAGGGACACTGCCACTCCGTGCATTTACCAACAAATGGCCTAACTCTATCTCTCTGGTGTGCCCCGCTTGTGACTGCGCAGAGGAGACTGATGTACATGTTTTCTTTTTTTGCCCCGGGTACAAAAATGCCAGACGGCGTTGGATAGTCCCACTCTGTAAAAACATGGGGTGTAGGCAGTACGTGGAGGCATTTAGAATATTGCGAACAGATGTCCATCCAACCATTGTTTTTGCTGTTTCCCGTTTTCTGAACTCCATGTGGCACAAAAGAAGGACATGGACAAATGTAGTAGCTTAAATATAAGCTTTTTTCGCCTCCCTTATGTCACATTTTTACTAAGCCTGGGCGTAGTTCGCGAAGTAGCGCTACGCGAAGCTACGCAAAGTGCAGTTTGCACTACGCGAGCTACGCGTAGCACTACGCGAACTGCATAGTGCACTGTTCGCAATGATTGCACAGTGCCGGATGCTTGTCCGCACTGTGCAATCATTGAAAACGGCATCTTGCACAGTGCGAGCTATCTTTTACGCCGCTCGAGTAGATTTTTACTCGAGCGGCAGCTTTCTCAACGCGGACTGGTAGTTTCTCATCGCGAGCGGTCGCGAGCATACGCGACCACTCGCAATGAGAAACCTGACCTCCCCACGTTGAGAATCTCGCCGGGAGGTTTATTTTCCACGCTCGCGATCGGCAACTTGATGTTGCTGATCGCGAACGAGGAAAAAGTCTCGCCGGGATGTCATTTGCTTGCTCGCGGTCGCCAACTTGACGTTGAGGACCGCGAGCAAGCAAAAATGACCGCTACACTACGCTACGCTACGCGTGTTCGCACTGTGCTACGTGCACTTCGCGTTGTGCGAAGTAGCGCAAACTTCGCAAACTACGCGAGCGTAGCGTAGTGCTTTGCCCAGGGTTAATTTTTACTCATTTTTAACAATTGTATTTTCTTAAGTCACTTTTAATTACTTGTATCATTCCCACACTCCAGTGTCCAATACTCTAGAAGAACTCAATAATGGCAATGTCAACTGATTGGTGGTATTTTTGGAACGTTGATTAATTGCATTTCTAAGAGTACCATCTTTTTATATTATGTTGGGATCTCACTGACAATTTTAAATTTAGTTTTGTTTTTATCATACTGTTATTTATTGCTTTTTTATTCATGTGTGGCATTGTCTGCATTGTTCACTTTTTAAGGTCTATATTGTCCGAAATAAAGTTTGTTGGAATGGAATGGATATTTTATAATTGTTAATATATATTTATATATATTTATTTTTTGTTTGAAATGTATTATTTTAATTGTGATCTGTATGAATCTGTTTTATATATTTTTAAATGTTTGTATTTAATGTTTTGGTTAAAAATAAATTATTATTTAAGCCATATTTATGTTGTTGATATTGTGGATGTGGATGTTTTTGTTAATTTACATATTTATTTAATTTTAACGATGTTTATGTTTATATTTTTGTACTCGATATTTTTTAAACCAATTTTTTTTATACCATATTGTTTTCCCAATAATTTTGTATATTTAATGGTATGTCTAGGTAGTCGATATTTTTGCATGTGATATTAGTGTCTCGATATTTGTGTAGGTCGATGTTATGGGGGTCAATATTGTGTCAGTGAACAGTCCACTACATGCACACACATACCTTTCCAAACCCATTTTTTTAAAAGTGTACTCTAATTCACATACCTGTTAAATGAGTATGTTGGTTTGTGACTTTTTTGACGGTATCAGCTACACTCTTCTCTCACATAAAATGTGAAATCTAAGCATATGAGTGGTACACCTCTCTCATACAAAGCAACCATTAATGGCAGCCTTTTCAACTTTGCTCTCAGTGATATTGTCATAGTTAACAAATCAGAACGTCTGTTCCATATTTTAATTTTGTTATTCCACTTCTCAATGGTCAGAGTTTCTTAACCCTTTCTTCCACTTCTGAAAAGAACCCCCGTCTGGTAGTATATTTGGGCAGATTCACGAAGCCATTGCAACGCTCAGCGCGGACACCCCCATGTAACTTTGGACCGATTTGCGAATCCGGAAGTCCATAAAGTGTTTTGCATTGCACTCTTAATACTTTACAACTACAACACACTTTATACGATAGTTCTGACTAACAAAATAAGCCCTTCTTAAGAAGCAATGTGTCTAAACCACTGTAACTCTGACTATCATACTACAGTCTGTTTAATATCATACCCCTCAAAGTCTTTAAGCTGAGTTTCCATAGCAAACCCCTCTGGAACACTCTTGAACCAGTAGGTCAAAAGTTCCCCACACATTCTAGAAGCAGCACACTAGCTGCAAAATCAACTGCAGCAGGTGTGGTTGACTCTTTGCAATTAAAAGCATATCCAAGATTGCATTACTTTTTTTATTTTTACTAGAGCTAATCATAGGTCCACTAACTTTTCCTTCAAAGTCACTACTAATTTTAGCTATCTGCGTTTTTACAATATCCAATCAAATAAGCTGTTTTTTAAAACCAGGTTGTGTCCTCCATTTGAACTGCCTTTCATTTTGAAAACTGCCTCACTCAGTTCCAGCCTTCTCCTGTGTGGTACTCCTCCTTGCCTTCAAAATTGGTGGATTGTGGGTGATAGCTTTGTCTTTTGGGCGAGAGAGTGTGCTAGAAAGAGTGACATTGATAGGGACTTGGGTTTGCCTAATGTGGACATTACTTTGGTTGGCCAGAGAGGGTTAAAGTGGTATCAATTGCTGCCTTTGGTTAAAAGCATTGTGGATTGCCAACACCTTGACCTCATGATTGTGCACTGTGGTGGCAATGACCTAGGCACACTTACTGGGGTAGGCCTGGAAATACTAATGAAGGATACCTTCGCTCAATTAATGGTACTTTTCCCTCACACTGCCTTGGTGTTCTCCAACATTTGCCAAAGGCAGAAATGGAAGTAGTCAAATGAATTCTGTCCACAGATAGACAAAGCCAGGAAACATGTCTATAAAACTGTTTCTGCATTCCTCAGAGACCATAACATGGGCTCTATCTACAACAACAATTTATTCTTTGACATGGATGGTATCTGTAGAAGTGACCAAGTTCATTTCACAGAGAAAGGCAACAGGGTGCTCCTTAACAACTTGAAATACTGCATCCTGTTTTATGTGTAGCTATCATTTACATGTAATAAACACAAAAGCTCTTCTCAGAGCCAACCTATTACCCAAACACTGGTTCATTTTCTAATGAAATCCCTTTTTTTTTAGTGTTTTTTATTTGATTTCCGAATTTGTCATGAATTCACAAAACAAAAGCAGATATTCAATAGACATCAGCGCATTTAAAATTCACAACTGTATGAGTGACTCTGTGCATGTGACTGGGTGTGTGAGTGTCTAGGTGGGTCCGTGTCAGAAAACACCCTTTTTGTCATGGTCGCCCCCACTTTTTGCTCTAGATGCTGTCTTTATAGATCTGGAGTGGACCTGCCAGCCAGGCCCCAGTGCCAGTGCTTTTCCCCTTAAACTGTAACTGTTGAATTGGTACACCCAATTGGCAAGCACTTATCCCTCCTTATAAGTCCCTAGGAGATGGTACCAGTGGTATCCAGGGCAAGGGTGATAAGAGGGGTCACAAGGACTGCAGCACTTATTGTGCCACCCTGTGGGACCCAAGTAAAAGTATGTCTGCAGGTCTGCCAGTGCAGCCCTGCAAGAGTGGCCTGTCTGCCCGAGAGTGGCTCTGCACACCCCATGTGCTGCAGAGCCACCACACTGCCTTAATGTAAGTAAGTCACTCTTAAGGTTGTCCTCCTAAGCCCAGGAGGTAGGGTGCATTGTATTAAAGGTATGGATATATATGTACATACATATATATTCCTACAGTAACCCTGCAAAGTAAGGTTTTACTGTAAGTGACCAGCGGTTTATAAAGTAACATGGGCTGACCACCAAGAAAACTTGAGATAGCCAGCTCCATTATGGAGTGACTGAATTGTGTTGTGTTTGGTGTCAAACACTATGCTCTTTCACCCCCGACATGATTCTCGTGTCGAGGGTGAACTGGCATGCACAGGGGTCCCACCCTGCTTGGGTAACCCCTAGGGTACAAAGCTCTAGAGCCTTGACGGGCTTACCTGAGCCATTTGCTGACAAGACAAGACAAGAGTCTGCCCTCCTGGTGGGATGTGCTAGCACTTCCCCAGGATGGAGGCAAAGGCCTGGGCAGGAAGGAGGTCACACCTCCTCCGTCCCAGAATGGCTAGTATTTACAGTCATCATGGCGGTGAGCCTCAAAGGCTTTCACCACCCTTGATGTGTAATTACGTTGTCCCCCACTTGAGGGCAAATTCTTCCAGCCCAGCAGCTCAGGCAGATGGGAAAAATAGTTATACAGGAGGCTTATAGTCCCCAAAGCCTAGGCATGTCTTTAGGGTGGGCTAGGAGGTCTGTACAGCCAAGGAAGGGTTCTGCCATTTTGGCAGACCCTGAAATAGAGTATTAGGGGTTCGCACAGTGATGTACACTGACAGGATGTTGCCACTGCAGGGCCGGGTTAGCCGCAGGGACCAGTAGCCCATTTGCCACTGTCCCTCATGCCCTAAACAACCCCTAAACTAGGATTTAAGGGGCTACTCTGACACCAGAACCTCAGTTCTAACTTGGAATCCGAGAAGAGGCACAGAGAAGAAGCTGTCACTGACAATAGGACATTGGACTCTGCTGCAGCGCAAAGAGAGGACACTTAAGTGCCCTGAAGAGACCATATACTGGAACCATGTGTCAACATGTGCCCATGGCAAAAGCTCATTTCTCCCAGCCAGAGGGACCCCAGTGGACACCAGAAGTCAAATCAGACTCCCCTGACTGGTGGAACCAGTCACCTGCAACCTGCAGAATAATCGACGTGCTGCATCTGAAGAACTGCAATACGATGGGCCTGTCGAGAATGAGCCTAAAGTGAAGTGGTGTTGTGCAAGCCTAGAGAGGTAGCTAAGCTAAGACCAAGTTTCAGGTCGCTAGTCCACTCCTGTCGACCTCCAGCTGCCGAAGTACCTGAGCACTACATTTGCAGCAGCCAAGGCTTGGGGATCGCCAGTTGGGTGATTGGCCCCTTGAGTGACACCCCCAACCTGGGAGACACTCACAGCAACAGCTACTGACATCGGCAATGACCCCGCTGCTGTGTTTCTGCATCCTGAAGTTGGAGCTATCTAGTGTGTGTCAAAGCATCTTTGGCGGGACCTGCACCAGTGATTGACAGCTACCTCTGCACCCGACGCTGCCGAGCAAGGTAGAAGAAATCCAGCTGTTGCACCTAGGTCCTGGGACCCCAAAGGCCTCTACTGTCCGAGGGTAGAGTGTAACTCCATCTCCAAGTGTGGTTTTGCCAAATGCTGCATTTTTGACAGCTCCTGTCAGCACCAAGGATAGCCAAGTAACCTCTGCACCCGATCTCCATGGGCAAGGTAATGAAGTAATGACTGTTGAGTCTTGGTCTAGGGACCCACAGAACCTTAACCCCAACAGGTTTCGTTTGAACTCGCCCTGCAACTATCGTTTTGCTAAATGTGTTTCCCCCGTTGACTTCAATGGTGAACATTTTACAACTTTCATTGCATTTATTCATTAATACTTTGAAAATCTATAACTTTGGTTAAATGCAACATATCAAGTTTATTTTGGTGCCCATATTTATATAAAATACAATTTATTTTTATAACTTGGTGTCAAGGATTCTTTCAAGTCATGTCACTTACTTATTGTTAAAGCTGGGACTGTGAAATGCTTAACACGTGTTCCTCTGAGTACGCCTGACTGCTCTGCGTCACACTACCAGAACTGAGCTAAGGCTGCTAAGGGTGAATCTGAGAACCATCTCTGTGTATTGTGTTAGTATTACATTATAAGGCCTCTCAGACGTATCACATAATACTTCTACCTTGCAACAGTCTGTAAGTGGGCATGTCAGTGTCAGAGTGAGTATGTGAGTGGGTTAGTGAGTGTCTGAGTGGGTCTGTGAGTGTGTGTGAGTGTCTCAGTGGGTCTGTGAGTGTGTGCCTGAGTCTATGAGTGGGTCTGTGAGTGGGTGCATGTGTCTCTGAGTGGGTCTGTGAGTGGGTGTGTGAGTGTCTGTGTGTGTCTGTGAGTGAGCATGTGAATCTCTAAGTGGGGCTGTGAGTGGCTGCATGGGTGTCTGAGCAGATCTTTGAGTGGGTTTGTCAGTGTCTGTGTGGGTCTGTGAGTGGGTGCATGAAAGTCTGAGTAGGCCTGTAAGTGGGTGTATCAGTGTCTGAGTGGGTTTGTGAGTGTGTTCAATGAGTGTCATAGTGGGTCTGTGAGTGAGTGCATGAGCGTCTGAGTGGGTCTGTGAGTGGGAGTGTCTGAGTGAGTCTGTGTATGGGTGAGTGAGTATCTGAGTGGGTCTGTGAGTGAGTGTATGAGTCTGAGTGGGTAAGTGAGTGGGTGCATGAGTTTCTGAGTGGGTCTGTGAGTGTATGTGTGAGTGCCTGTGTGTGTCTGTGAGTGGAAGCATGAGTCTATGAGTGGGTCTGTGAGTGGGTGTGTGAGTGCCTGAGTAGGTCTGTGAGTGGGTGCATAAGTGTCTGAGTGGGTCTCTGAGTTGGTGCATGAGTGTCTGTGTGAGTCTGTGAATGGGTGCATGAGTGTCTGAGTGGGTGCATGAGTGTCTGAGTGGGTCTGTGAGGGGGTGTGTCAGTGTCTGAGTAGGTCTGTGAGTGTGTGCATGAGTCTATGAGTGGGTTTATGAGCGGGTGCATGAGTCTCTGAGTGGGTCTGTGAGTGGATGTAAGAGAGTGTGAGTGGATTTGTAAATGAGTGCATTAGTGTCTGAGCGAGTGTTTGAATGTATAATTTTGCAATTTTTAGGCGATATTCGTGAATCCGTTGCAATGTTACACAGGGGGCCACGCTGTGTGTCTCAACCGATTCGAGAATACCACACGTGGATATCTTGTACACATAAGGGGTCCCACAATGGGGTCAGGGTACCTCTACTCTGACCCCTTCGATTACTTTTGATATTTATTTTGAGAGCCCCGGGACCGTGTCCTGTCATGTAAAATGGTGGCTGCAACTTTCTACACAGGTTGCAGCCAGTCAATCAAGGTATTGCTGTTGGTGCATGAATTCGCTAACTGTGGGCGAACTATTCGCGTCTCTAGATATACAAATTTGTTTTCCTATTATTATCTCAAGAACTACTGAACGGATTTACACCAAATAACAAAAAGGGCTCTTTCTGGAGCAAGAGATATCTTTCTGCCAAATATGGTGTATTTCCGTTCCGTGGTTCAGGCTGTAGTCATGTTCAAAATCCCTGTGGGAATTAACATGGGGAAAGTGTTTCGGGACACCCCCCCCCCTTTATCTCGGCCCCCGATTGACAAATCACCCCGAAACTTCCAACACAGCAGCCAAATTGAGTGTCGTACTAATTTGGGAAGTTTCATGAAGATTCATCAAACACTGCAAAGTTATTGGCAAAACAAAAAATGCTTTTCCTATGGACACTAGGTCCAAACTGTAACTATCTACTGATGACCGCCAGTAGGTAATAAATAAATAAATATATATATGTATATATACATATTTGCATGTATATATTTATATATATTTTTGTCAAAATTCTGTGTTTATTCTCCTTCAAAACACAAATATAAGAGACTGCTAATACAAGCAAAAATATAATTTTAAAAGTATTTTAGAACCGTGTTACTTACGGCTTCATTGCAAACAGAGCCAAAATTGCATTGTTAAAAAAGAATAAAGAATATTTTAAATAACCTCTTTCTTTCTTCGAAGTACCAACTCCTGATCTTTCCCAAATCTAAAACCATAAACAAATGAATGGTCATTTTCACTGTGATAGGTTGCAACCCTAAATCCATAAAGGGCCTATTCTCAAAGGTAAATTTACACATGTAGATTTAGTCATGTGTAATCTACTCATGTACTAAGGAACAACTTTACACTTTTTTTCTGTCACCATTTCTAAATGTTAAGTTACTCCTAGGTGCAGATGCAGATGTTCATGTCTGAACCCCCTTGTGGAGCCTCTTAGAACAGGATTTATGAGTGCAAAGTTACTATCATAACTTTCCACTTGTAGGGAAATATCTACACCATTGGGATGGAGCTCCCCCTAACGTAAAGTACAGGAAAACATATTAAAGTTTATTAAACTTTAAAAAAGCATTAACATATTTTATTATGCAATATTAATGTGCAATAATTTATATATATATATATATTCACTGAAAAAACCATAGGTTTCAGACACGTTATAGTTAGAAATTAGCATTTAAAAAACCTTTGAAATTCACTGAAAAAACCATAGGTTTTAGGGACAGTTATAGTTAGTTGGACATTTCACTCGTACAAAACCCGTGAAATTCCCCTGTTATAGTTAGTTCAGCTAACTATAACTCGCGCCCCCGCAATGCACTGCTGATGACGTCACATATTACATCACTCATGACATGGTCAGTGACATCACTGATGACATCACTGATGACATCTCAAATGACATCACTGATGACATCATCCAGTGACTGTGTGTTTCTGTAAAGTTTAAATATTTTTAATATATATAGGAAAAGACGTATTGAAGAATGAGTGGGTGTCTAAGTGTCTGTATGGATGATTTAGTAGGTGCGTGACTGACTCTATAAGTGAGTGATTTAACGTATCTTACTGAAAGCATGGGTTAGTGACTAAACTGGGTGAATGTCTGTATCCGTCTGTCTGTTGCTGTGTAAGTGGCTGCATGTGTTTGTGAATAGCTACATGAGTGTCTATATGAGTTATTGAATGGTTCTCTGAGTATCTGTATGGGTGCCTCAGTGTTTGTTTGGGAGGGGTGTGTGCGACTCTGTGCATAGATGTGTGAGTGGGTGATTCACTGGGTGGATGGTTTCAAGAGTGCATCTGTGATAGACTGTTTGGGTGGCTAAGTGTGTGTAAGAGTGTGTTAGTGAGTGAATATATGTCCCAGTGGTACATGTGTGAGTAACTACATATGTGAAAGGCAGTATATATGTGTGTTGGAGTATATAAATAGCTATAAGCGAGAGTGAGTGATTGTGATAGTGGCTGTATGGATGAGTGTGTGCTTGTATCAGTGATTGTATAAGAGCGTAACAATGTGGTAGTATTTGTATGATTAAGTGAGCTGGTGTGTGTATAACTGTATAGGTGAGTAAATGGCAGTGTGTTGAATTATTTGCATGACTGACTAGGTGTGTGAGTACCTCTTTGGATGAGTGGCGGTGTTTGAGTGTCTATATAGGAGTAAGAGTGCATATGATAGTCCTGTACTGAGTGACCATAAGTATGAGTGACTGTACGGGTGAGTGAGTGGATGTGTGTGTGTAGACCTAAGAATCAGTGAGTGGGTATGTAGTTATTGGTGTTGGAGTGTCTATGGTTTTGCGAATGGCAGTCTGTAATTTAGATTGGGTATATCAAAGGTTATATTAGGGTGTGAGGAGGTGCATCAGATTATCACGTGGATGATGTCATCAGTGATGTCATTTGAGATGTCATCAGTGATGTCATCAGTGATGTCACTGACCATGTCATGAGTGATGTAATATGTGACGTCATCAGCAGTGCATTGCGGGGCGCGAGTTATAGTTAGCTGAACTAACTATAACAGGGGAATTTCACGGGTTTTGTACGAGTGAAATGTCCAACTAACTATAACTGTCCCTAAAACCTATGGTTTTTTCAGTGAATTTCAAAGGTTTTTTAAATGCTAATTTCTAACTATAAAGTGTCTGAAACCTATGGTTTTTTCAGTGAATTTCAAAGGTTTTTTAAATGCTAATTTCTAACTATAACGCCCCTAAAACCTATGGTTTTTTCAGTGAATTTCAAAGGTTTTGTAAATGACAATTTTTAAATGTATTAATTGTTATATTTATTTTTTTGATACTGATTTACTACATTTTTTAAAACTATTTATTTTTATATATTTTATTTATTAAATTACATTGTAATTACATTATACATTACATTACAAAATATACTTTCTCAGAATGAATTACTTTAGTTTAAATAGTTTGCAAATAGGCAATAGAGTTTTAAGTACAGTAGTTACAGTTGTTGCAATGGGCAACACAATTTCAAACACAATGCAACATTGAGCTCAATGTGAATTTCTAGTTAAATGCAATTAGTTACTTTATGGATTACTTTTCTAACCACAGGACTGGATCCTAGATTCAGTCCTGGGACATCTCCTGTAAACAGTTGAGTAAAAGCGTTTTGGTTACAGTAGTGATTTTTAAGGAATATTATTGTATTTTAAAAGTTGACACTTAGAAACTTTTTCACATAGAATCACCAATGTTATCCTATGGGAGGAAATTCACTTAGCAGGTAAGTAGTGTTATCGTTACTTTTTCTTACTCAGTGTTGGATCCTGGATCCAGCACTGGTGCATCTCCTGTAAACAGTTGAAAGAATGCGTTTAAGTCATACAGGCGATTTTTAAGGAATATTTGTAATTTGTGAAAATCGATACTTTGAAACTTTTCTGCTGAAAACCAGACAATGGATTCCTATGGAAGGAAATGTAAGTTACTGGTAAGTACGGTTAGAATTACTTTTCAGGGTCAGTGCTGGGCTAAAAGATGCAGCACTGGGTTCTCTCCTGATAACAGGTGAGTAAATTGGAATTCGTACTTTGGTTGATTTTAGAGGAATATTATAAAGTTCCAAAACTCCACACTTAGAAGAATTTCCAAGTGAAACCAGTCAATGTTAGCCTATGAAGGAAATTCAAGTTACCGGCAAGTACGGTTAAAATTACTTTTCAGGACCAGTACTGGGCTGAAAGATGCAGCACTGAGGTCTCTCCTGATAACAGGTGAGTAAATCAGAATTCGGATTTCGGCTGATTTTAGAGGAATATTTGTATGTTTCAAAAATCAACACTTAGAAACTTTTTCAGCAAAAAGCAGGCAATGATATCCTATGGAAGGAAATTCAAGTTACTGGTAAGTACGGTTAAAATTACTTTTGAGGATCAGTACTGGGCTGAAAGATGCAGCACTGAGGTCTCTCCTGATAACAGGTGAGTAAATCGGAATTCGTATTTCGGCTGATTTTAGAGGAATATTTTAAAGTTCCAAAACTCCACACACAAGAATTTCCAAGTGAAACCAGTCAATGTTAGCCTATGGAAGGAAATTCAAGTTACTGGTAAGTACGGTTAAAATTACTTTTGAGGATCAGTACTGGGCTGAAAGATGCAGCACTGAGGTCTCTCCTGATAACAGGTGAGTAAATCGGAATTCGTATTTCGGCTAATTTTAGAGGAATATTTTAAAGTTCCAAAACTCCACACTTAGAAGAATTTCCAAGTGAAACCAGTCAATGTTAGCCTATGGAAGGAAATTCAAGTTACTGGTAAGTACGGTTAAAATTACTTTTCAGGACCAGTACTGGGCTGAAAGATACAGCACTGAGGTCTCTCCTTATAACAGGTGAGTAAATCGGAATTCGTATTTCGGCTGATTTTAGAGGAATATTTGCATGTTTCAAAAATCAACACTTAGAAACTTTTTCAGCAAAAAGCAGGCAATGATATCCTATGGAAGGAAATTCAAGTTACTGGTAAGTACGGTTAAAATTACTTTTGAGGATCAGTACTGGGCTGAAAGATGCAGCACTGAGGTCTCTCCTGATAACAGGTGAGTAAATCGGAATTCGTATTTCGGCAGATTTTAGAGGAATATTTGCACAATGGTGAAGGGAGGGGGCGGGGCCTGAGGTGACATCTGTGCAAACGCGCCCCGTGGAGCGTTTTAAGTTGGGGGATTAAGTCCCCTTGAATCATGAGGGTCCCTAGGGGCCAACTAGCCCACCAGGAACCTCCAGTATGCGCCAGGGGCTGCGTTGCAGAGACGTGTAGAGAGGCCACACCCCTTTTTACACCTCTCTGCAACGCAGCTCTGTGGCGCTTTCTGGATGTACCTGTTGGGCTAGTTGGCCCCCAGGGACCCTCAGGATTGAAGGGGATTTAATTCCCCATCTTAAAACGTGCCACGGGGCCTGTTTGCACACGTCACCTGAAGCCCCGCTCCCTCCCTTCACCACTGTGCAAACGCGCCCCTTGGCGCATTTTAAGTCGGGGGATTAACTCCCTTGAATCCTGAGGGTCCCTGGGGTGCAACTAGCCCACCAGCTACCTCCATTAAGCGCCACAGTGCTGCGTTGCAGAGAGGTGAAAAGGGCGTGGCCTCTGTACACCTCTCTGCAAGGCAGCCCCTGGCGCATACTGGAGGTTCCTGGTGGGCTAGTTGGCCCCCAGGGACCCCCAGTATTGAAGGGGAATTACTTCCCCATCTGGAAACGCGCCAGGGGGCGCGTTTGCAGAGTGGTGAAGGAAGGGGGCGGGGCCTGCAAGCCCGATCGTTTTTTTTTTTTTTTTTTTTTTCCTGAAGGGGGGCTGTGTGGCCCCCCTTCCTTTTTCCTATTTTTGGGCCCTGTGGACCCCATCCCCCAGGGCCTTACCCCCCTTTTTTTTTTTTATTAAACGGGTAGGGGGCCGCGTGGCCCCCTCCCGTGGCCGAATCCTGCCCCGGGGACCCCATCCCCCGGGGCATGGCCACACTTTTAAATTAATTTTTAAGGAGGGGGGCTGCGTGGCCCCCCTCCTCAGGCCTCCTTTTGCCCCGGGGACCCCATCCCCCGGGGCAGGCCTTTTTTTTTTTTTATTTAAAATTATTTCTGGGGAGGGGGGCCGCGTGGCCCCCCTCCCGGGCCACTTATGGCCCCGGGGACCCCATCCCCCGGGGCCTGGCCTCTTGTTGGGGACTGTGGGGGATCCCCAAACCCCCACAGTCCCGCCGGCTCCCCATGTCCTAAGGGAGCCGGCATTGCTTTCCACATGGGGAGCAGCTAACATGCTGCTTCCCATGTGGAAAGCAATTGTCTTTGGATATTGGAAGCGAGAGCAGGTTTCCCTGCTCTCTCTTCCAATATCCAAAGCAGTTTGCAATGACAGGACGGGAGCCGCGAGGCTCCCGTCCTGTCATTGCAAACAGCAGTGTCCCGGGGGTAGGCACCCCGGGACACTGCAGGAGCCGGCCCTGGGGGTGGCGGTCCCCAGGGCCACCACAGGCTCCAGGAGGGGGCCGCGCGGCCCCCTCCCCACATCAGCACAGCCCCGGGGAGGTGGTGGTCCCCGGGCTTCGGGGGTCCAAACGGACCCCCATTTTAAATGTGTTAGTGCCCCGGGGAGGTGGCGGTCCCCGGGGCATGTGGGGGCTCAAGCCCCCACACAGGAAATTAAAAAAAAAAAAAAAGAAGCCCCGGGGGGTGGTGGTCCCCGGGGCTGCGGGAGGGCCGAGTGCCCTCCCGCACCATTTTAAAATGAAAGCCCCGGGGGTGGTGGTCCCTGGGGCTGGGGGCCCTTTGAGGCCCCCCATACATAAATTTAACCCCCCACCATGCCCCGGGACTTGGGCCACCCGGGGGCAAAATCAGCGCAGTCGCGAAGCTGCCCGGGAGACCGCAGCTCGGCATGTGGTTATTTTTATCGGCAGGATCCGCGCACCCTGAGCGCATCCTGCCGATTTAAAAATAAAAAAATGCTTTTTTCTGCCCAGGGGGTCCTTATGGGACCCCCTGAGCAGACCTAGGGGGTCAGGGTGTTTCTACCCTGCCCCCTTTGTGCGCTTTGCGCACTTGTTTCTGTCCCTCGGTTCTACCGAGGGACAAAATGGTTGCCAACATTTCCTGAATCGGAATGTTGACAGCCAGCTGACAGCCAATTAACATGCAGCTCGTGATCGGGACGGTGCGCGCAGGGTGCGCTCAGGGTGCGCGGATCCTCCGTGCCCATAGATATATATGTACTTTTACTTTTGATTTTCTCAGCAACTACTGAACGGATTTACACCATTTAACAAAAAGGGTTCTTTCTGAACCAAGAACTACCTCTTTGCCAAATTTGGTGTAATTCCATTCAGCAGTTCGGGCTGTAGCCGTGTCTAAAGTTTCCTATGGAAAAATGAATGGGGAAAACGCGTTTTGGGACCCCCCTTTTTTCTCGGCCCCCGCTTGACGAATCACCCCGAGACTTTCAGGGTAGGAGCGGACCGGAGCGCCCCACAAAGTTTGAAAATTTTGCGAAGATACGTCAACCGGCAAGAGAGTTATTTCAAATAGAATGTCGCGGATTTCCTATGGAAAATAGGTTCTAACTATAACTATCTACTGGCGACCGCCAGTAGATAATATATATATATATATATATATATATATATATATATATATATACTGCAACAAGGTACGTTTCATCTTCGTACCAGACGGAAAGCACTCATGGGAACAATTCTGGTAGAAAATTACTTTATTGGTGCAGACCCCCCGCTCCCCTGACAGACGCGTTTCGCCTTACGGCTTTGTCAATGTAAAAAAACAACAAATATATATATATATATATATATATATATATATATTAAACCTAGAATAAAATAAAGTGTTTCAGCACAATGTGCAGTAAATAATGAATTACTTAAAATATATTTATTTAATTTGAAAACAATATCCCTAAAGACAATGTTTTTAAACAATTCAACCTACACCTGTAAAAATAACATTCTTGGGTGAGTGGGTGGCTATTTCGTTTTGCTTATTCCTCCATAACCCTCTCCATACCCCCTCCCTAGCCCCTCCCATGTAGGTGTATTCTTCATTTCCCAGCCTCTACCCCTGTTCCTCTCTCATTTACTACTAAAACATTTTGGGAAAGCTCGCACTTGTGCTGAAGATCTATGCTTAGAAAAAAAAGGAGAGGTGGAGATCTCTACACATAGATTTGTGAACTGCATTTTGTAGTAAGTGATTAGTACCACTACTGTAGTTCTACTAAACATACTAAAAAATGTAGTTTGTGAAAAAGGCCCACAGTGTTTAAAAAGTGAAATTAGATTTTGAATGTAAGATTTTGGAGCGGTTTATTTTTAATATTAATTTTAAAAAGTTTGATCAGACATAACAATTTCAGTGACTGCATTTGAACAGGTAAGTTTGTGAAAGGTGTAAGTCGGCTTAAATAAATATAAATATTTCTTTAGATATTTCTTTTCAAACAAAGCAACAGTTGCACAAAGTGCACTCAATCGCAAATTTGTAATTTATTGTAGTGGTGTAAGAAGCAGGAAACATCAACGTATTTCGGCGATACACACAGAAACCTTTTGTCACAACATTCATTGTTAGCTCCTACTTCAATTTAAAGTGTCATGGAGTGTCAAAAGTTAAAATGGACTACAGTGCATAAACATAGATAAAGTACTATGGGCCTGATCAGGCTGACGGTTGGAGTTGCCTCCGACCGACATCCCTGCATTTTTGGAACCGACAGACCTCAGGTCGGTGATCCGAAAATGCAATTACAATGCGACCACACATGGTGCAGTCGCAGACTCCCATTTCCCTATGGGAGCTTGTGCGGCACTCAGAAACTGGCCACAGCACAAGCTCCCATAGAGAAATGGGAGTCACTGTAAATCACAGTGCCTGCCACATGGTGCAGGAATTTACAGGGGGCACCATAGGTGCCCCCTCGGCCCCCAACCGGAAGCTGCAGAAGAAGGGGGGCCAAAGTCACCTTCCGACAGGCTTTCCATGTCGGAAAGCCCAATATGGAAAGCCGGTCAGAAACGGTCTATACAGGATTATGTGGTAGTTCCAACTGGCCGGTGGGCTTCTTGAGCCATGCGGAAGCCAGCCAGATTGACCGGCCGGTTTAAATTCTGACCGCCATCATTGTAAAACGGCAGTCGGATTTAAAACCTTGGATGTAGGTCGGACAAATTAGGCCCTATGTTTGTTATGATCTATATGAATGAGCAACATATCAAAATGGTTATCTTTCTTGAATGACTTCTTAATGAAACAGAGGGCAATGGTGAAGGTTAGTGGATTTAGGAGATTAGGTGGCTGCAGTGCTTACTGCATAACTTCTGATTTACTGCATTTGCCACATCATTTGTGACATAATTTGCAAAATTTTCAGATTTTTACCACAAATGTTGTTTCTATCTTAAGTGGATGAACCTAATACTGCAGAAAATGTGCAACATAATGTTCATTTTTTGCCACATAATTTAGCTAAGCTTGCCTCCATGGTGCATAATCCAAGTAGCAACGGCAGTGGTAAAACTCTGCAGATTGGTTTACAGGCTGTCATTATGATGAGTAAATCTATTTTTCGCATGCAACTTTGAAATATTTTCCATGTTTCAAGGTTCTTTGTGAAATATGAGCTTTTATACTGCTGTATTTTGGGCACTAAACCCCAAAACATGTAAAATGTGGGGTCACCACTAGGTAGTCATAGTTAGGTCAGCCGTTCCAAGGGAAAAGCATTTTTTGTGTTGCAAATAACTTCGGCACCATTTGATGAATCTCAAAACAACTTTCCAAAAGGGTGTTACTTTTTGACTAGTTTGTTCATGAAAAGTTTCAGGGTGATCCGTCAAGCGGGAGCTGAGAAAACGGGGCACCGAAAAAGGTAAAATTCCCATGTGTTTTCCATAGACATCTTTACACAAGGCTACAGCAAAAACTGCCAAATGGAATTACACAAAATTTGGCAGGAAGCTAGATCTTGGTCTGCAGATTGTACTTTTTGTGGTTTGGTGTAAATCCATTCAGTAGTTTTTGAGAAATTAACGTTCAAATCTAATTGTACATCTGGAAGGTTGAGGTCCGTGAGAGTCTTGAGAAACTCTCTTGCGGGAGCACCAATTTAAAAATAGAGCATTCTGATCGGCTCAGGGAGCTTTATTTCCCTTTGGCCATCACACTCCCATGGGAGTCAAACCTCTGCGGGAGCAAGTGCTTTACTTGGCTGCCAGCAACATAAGGAAAATTTTGCTGACAGCCAATACAGGACTCGGGGACTTATTCCCCTGTCCCTAACATGTTTAAAAACAAATATAAGGGGGCAGGGTAGGGATACCCTGACCCCATAGGCCCCATGGGAGGACAAAGAAGGATCCCCCTGGGGCCAAAAAAGGAAAATAATTGGCAGAAATTGCTGCAATCTCACTCCCTGCTGTAGAGGCAAGATGGTGTCTGACTAGAAACCACCACTTACCTCTCTCCCCTTTGCCATAATAAATATCTTGTGTGGTGGCCACAGGTATGCGTGGAGGAACTGGCGGCACCAGCGATGTTCATGGTATCCTCTGCTGGTTACGTTTGACACCCTTCCAGGTCGGACATAGAGCACACATCTGCCGGGGCCCCTGTGAGGGACGTTGCGAGTCTCTAGCGCAGCTTCTCCTGACCGCGGTTGCTGGGGCTGGGCTCGCCTACGTCCCGCAGTGGTTGCTTGGAGACGGCAACTCGTTCCCGGAAGAATCTCTGGTAGAATCGGCAGTAATGGCAGCACGGGGGAAAGGAAACCAGCGAGTAACTACCTCCCCGGCCTCATTACAACGAGAGGGGTCTGACTACAAAATTGATACTAAGAAAGGAGATCCGCGGCCCAATAAGAGTGAAAAATAAGGGAAAATTGAACCAGAGAAAAATGAGCCTCCAGTAAAGACAAATATTCGGCGAGCAAAACCAGCCACTGAAACCAAGAAATTACAAACCTCCATTTCAAGTATTTTTTCACCCATAGTTACTGGGGGCGAAGGGGACCCTAAGACGGGAAACCTGAAAAAGTCGGGCAATGGCATCAATAATGGTGAAACGGACAGGGCAGTAAATAATCTAACACTGGATGTAGTACAGTTGGCAACATCTATTGATGAAAAATGAAAAGGTGAAGATCCCCGATGGGGGAAATGTGACTCCCTGGTTGAGCAGCTCTGGTAATGCTACTAAAGAGGCACTAGAACATATGCCACTTATCAGCCTAGGTGGGAAAGCACCAATGGAGGACGGATGGGCCCCTGTGGTGGATGCAGATATGTCATGTATGGTGAACAATGGGCAAAATAACGGATTAACAGACACGGTAAGCAAAGTATCATCCCCCCAGATGGCAGATGTAAAAGGAGCTATGGCAGCAGGCTACCTATCCCCAGATGTGCCAGGGGAAAAATTCTTCTCTCTGACGGAAGAGTCAGAAGTGTCGGATACCAGTCTGCTTATTAGCAGTGATGAGGACGCTGGCTCATCCTCGGGCAATAGTAGCCCAGCAGAGAAAGTCATCACTGCCAGAAAAAAAAAAACGAGCATCAGGGAGAAAGACGCGCCGGAAGACTCCAGAGGAGCAAGAATTGGTGGATGTGCTGGGTTGGGACTACTCAGCGACCCAAATGCTTTTCCCAGAGGCAACAAATGAAAATGTGAAGCAACTCACGGCTGATGTCGGTGGGGGCCTGGATTATACAAAGAAAGGGAATTCAGCGGAACCAACGTTAGCCCTGATCTTGCAATCTCCAAGAGCCTTTCAAGATGATGTCAAATCTGACAATAGATAGGCAAGGCTAGCTACCAAGAAACTTCAAGGCTCAGTACGGAAAGTGGGGACAATCTGTTCTGACATTGCGGAGCGAGTGAATATGGTAGAGTCACGCACGGAAGTACTTGAAAATACAGTCGAAACTCTGAAGGCACAATGCACTACTCAGGATAAGACTCTCAAGGATGTTATGTGGAAGCTTGAGGACTATGAGAACCAACAGCGCCGGAACAATCTGAGGCTGCTAGGGGTACCGGAGAACTGTGAGGGTAATGATGTGAGAAAGTTTGCCATAAATATGCTGAAGGATTCCCTACCCGAGCTATCCAATTGGGATTGGGATAAAGAAGTTCGAAGGGCTCACCGATTCCTGCTATCTCCATCCAAACATTCCTCTGGAGGAAAAGCACTACCCCATGCCATATTGAACTATTTCGGCAATTTTTTACTTCGGAAGGCTGTGTACGATCTAGCTAGACCCAATGCTAAAGGCATTTTGAAGGATTCACCTTTTTTGCTAAACCAGACTTTGCGCATGCCACGGTGGAAAGGAGATGGCGGCTCAGGCAATTGATGACCCCGTTTCAAGTGGCAGGAGCCTTGGTATTCCTACAGAATCCAGCCAGACTAAAAGTGATATATAAAGGCCAGAATTTCAGTTTTACCTCAGAGTTTCAAGCCCAGAATCTGTTGGACGATATTACAACAGGGACTATGGGAGTTAAAGCTTGAAAAACATAGATCAAACATAACAATTGGCGAGCTTAAGGCTGGTATCAGGTCTAACATGGGATACGGGTACATATTAAGATGTAGTAAATGAAGGGGAGGAGGGGAAGGGAGAGGTGGAATGATACAGACGTCCTCACACAGGCTCATGGTTGAGCCTGGCTGCCTAGTTATCGGTGGTGGGAGGGGTGGTGGTAGAGGGAGGGGGGTGGGCTCTCAGACATGTGACAAGAGGGGTTAAGCTAAATTCACATAACCTTTTAGATGATTTAGACATTGGTGTAATATCTCTTACGAAAAGAGCAGAGATGTATGGTGGACAAAGTACTTTTTACTGTAATGGGGTATCTGTGTTAGGCATATCTCGTAAAATCGTATGGGGGTATTGAGAGTTGCATCTATTAATATATGTGGTCTAAACGATGTGGAAAAAAGACAGAAAGTTGCGGTAGGGTTACAATCGATGGGTGCTCATATCATCTGTCTTCAAGTGACACATATAGATGGAGTACAATTGCATATTTTGAAAACACTGGGGTTTAGGGTGGTAAGTGCAACAACACAGTGGGCCAGGGTCCGGGGGGTGGCGATCTTGGCCAAAGGAGGTGGGATGCTGTTTAACCGATCATGCTTGGATAAATATGGTTGTTGGGCAATCACAGAATGTCAAAATGGTGTGGGCCAGAAATTAACGCTTTGTACATTATATGGATGTAACAGTGATGATCCGGCAGTGCTAGATACTATATCAAGCAAACTCACCCATTGGCCTCTCCCACTTATCGTCTGTGGTGATTTCAATATCAACCTGCCCAGTGATTGGTCTATGGAGGAAGGGTGGTGATATGTGGGTAGGAAACCAAAGGTGTTAAGGGCGCTAAAAAACTTTTGTTAGACTCATGGGCTGGTCGACTGTTGGCAGTCATTAAAATCAACTGATCCAGGGTATACTTACTTCTCCAATCCACACCTGACTCATGCCAGATTAGATTATGTGTTTATTTCCAACTCCCTAAACTCAAAATGCCAAATAGAAAAACTACTGCAGGTCCTGTCGGACCATAACCCCCTGGTATTTAAGCTAGAAATAGAAATGGCCAACTCTAATATAAGATCCTGGACATTTGAGAGATCCTTGCTATCAGACACGGGATACTATACACACATGAGGCAGTGGATTCCAAGGTTTTTGGAAGATAACCTGGGGAGTACCTCAATTGAAATAGTGTGGGATGCCATGAAGGCAGGAATTAGGGGAGAGACATTACGGTATTCCCTAAACCTTAATAAACGGGCCAAGCAATATATGAAGACGCTGAAGGATAATCTGGGGGTGGCAGAAGAGGATTTGGTGAGAGCCGTTAGAGAAAAACAGGACTTAGAGGCTGTACAGCGGCAGGTAGCAATTGCAAAGACTGCAATTGCTAATGTATTTACAGACAAAGCAATGAGTAAAGCTGTATCTCAGAAAGAATCGGCCTATGAGCTTAACGAACAAATAGGCCATCAGCTGGCGGTGCGCACCAGGCAGCAAATCTCATCAAATATAATTCGAGAGATCATCGACCTGGAGATAGGCCAGACTACTAACCCAGAATTAATAAGGGAGGCTTTCGGGAGGTTTTACCGCTCTCTATATACTGCAAATGATGGTAGTATGCAGGGGGACATCGAAGGGTACCTAGACCTCGTATCACATGAAAAATTCAAGAAATAAGATCGGGAAAGTCTAGACTGTTCGCCCGACTGGGCGGAAATATTATTAACAATAAATAGTCTGGCAAGGGGGAAGCGGCGGGAACTGATTGTATTCCGTCCGAATTTTATGTTACTTTTGCAAGCCAGCTGAAAAACATTCTCACTGATCTAATGGTGGATATATTTAATGGGGTATAACCCCCTGGATCATGGTCATGGGCAAAAATTATAATCTTTAAAAAAAAAAAAAATCCCCAGTACAATTGGGTTCATGCCGCCCGATCACATTAATTAATGGAGACTCAAAAATCTACTCGAAATTGCTAGCTAGCAGATTAGCACCCATAATACATAAAGTTAACTCTGAGCGCCAGCATGGGTTCGTTCCCGGGAGATCCACAATAGACCACATTCGTAGAGTCATCGCACTGTTCGACATCACCAACGTTGCAGAAGACCCTATGGCCTTGGTTTTGCTGGATGCAGAAAAAGCCTTTGATAGGCTCTCCTGGCAATATTTATGGGCTACCATGTCTAGGATTGGGGTAGGGGATGGCTTCACTAAAGCAGTCAAAAGATTAAATGTCGAACCATCAGCTGCTGTGATGGTAAATGGCATACTGTCAAATGAGTTTTCAATGTCCTGGGGGACAAGGTAGGGATGCCCCTGCTCCCCGCTTTTGTTTGCGATCTATATTGATCCGTTCATCCACAGACTAGAAGACAACAGTCAAATACCAGCAATATGGTCTCAGAATTGGTCCACTAAGACTCTGGCCTATGCAGACGATATTGCTCTGGTGACGGCAAACCCAAACTCACCCATAACAGCTATTGAAGAAGAGGCAGAACGCTTTGGACAAGTCTCTGGTTATGCACTTAATCAAGATAAGACTCAGGTAGTCCTCAACGACAAGGTTAAGATGAATAACACACGGGTAGTAGAAAAGGCCACATACCTAGGTATTTGTATATCTTCTAGGCTAGATAAGGTGGTTAAGGATAATGTGGAACCCCTAATGGATACTATCCAAAAAGATCTCCAATGGCTTAATACCCTACACTTATCCATTGGAGGAAGGTGTAATGTTATTAATATGCTTTTTTTCCCAAAGATCCTATATCTTTTTAGCGCCATCTGTCTGGAATTCACACCACAGTGGTTTAAAGCAATAGAGCAAATATTTTCCTGTTTCATTTGGGCTTATTCACGACCACGACCGGCGTTTAAATCTCTTACCCTACCTAGGGACAGGGGGGGGGCTGGCACTTCCGAACTTAAAATTATATTATTGGGCAACCATATTAACTCATTGCAGAGAGCTATTTCAGATTAAAACAGATAACATGTGAACAGATAAAATACCATCCACCTTTGAACTTCTGCTGGGGAGAGAGACCAGCGGCTGTTTGTGGCGTCAACTACATGAGAGCTACTACAAAAAAGTCCGGTTTAAAACCCTCTTTAGTGTTTTTAAAGTATGGAGCGCCATACGGAGAGTATTCAGAATAGGTAGACTATCTTTTTATACACCGTTAGATAATAATCATACTCTCCCAGAGATTTTTAGAGACTCATGTATGGGAAAATGGAAGAGAGACGGAATTGATCGGATTGGCTGCTTCTTCTCCCCCGCTAGCTTTCGATCCTTTGAAGAACTGAAAAAAGATTTTACTTTAGACTGGCGGGACTTTTTTAAGTTTCTCCAGATTAGAGATTTTCTGTTACGGAAAGGTGGGGGACAAGCCAAACTTGAGAAAGTTGAAATCATTGAAAAGATAACCCAGGATAAAGTAAGCTCTATTGGCGAGATATATGCGCTTATAAATGCAGCCTTGCCAGATGACCTGGATAAATATTCGCAGAAGTGGCAGGTGAAAATAGGGATATCATATGGGACCTTTATGTATGCATATGAGATGTCACAATCCATTCTGATGTCTACTAGGCTACCGGCACAATTTTACAAAACCTGCTTCTTTTTGTATTACACACCTGACAAAATTGCCAAATGGGGGAGTGGAAAGGGAACATTTTGTCCTCGATGTACACTCTATAATGCAGATATTGTTCATATCTTAGAATCATGCAATGGGTTAAAAAAAAATAAAAAAGATATAGAAAATTTTTTTACCGAAGTATTGAAAACCGAAATAATATTGACCGATGATGTAATTTTGCTAGGAGCCTCTGAAACTAATCTCGTAAAAGTGGGACATGAATTGATTTTTATCGCTATGGCACTTTTAAGAATGTGTAGTGCATCCGTCTGGCTGGATCCCAACGCACCGGTTTTCCAGCAATGGCTCGCCAGGTTGTTAGCAATGTATAGCTTGGAAATAGCCGTTTATAAAAGAAAGGGAAGTAACCTGTGTAGAAAAGGTTTGAAAATTTGGAACTCCCTACTTACTTGGATCCAAACCCAAAGTGGGGAATAATGTAATAAGAACACTTACCCCACCATGTGGGTTTTAAAGAAAGTAAGAAAGAACATACACTGTAATATATTATAAGGGAAAGACATTGCATCTGTCACTTTAGTATATATTTTTTATTGGTGGCACATTAGTTGTTGACTGTTGGGTGGATTACACGCACTGTTTTAAGTAATAGTTGACAGGATAAACTTATCGTACATCATGAAATATTGTAATGAATTTTTGTGATTTAGCCTTGTATTATAATCATACCTGTCTGAAGTGGGGAGGGAGGTGGGAGGGGTTTGTGGGGGTTGTAATTGTAAAATGAATAAAGATTGTTTAAAAAAAAAAGAAATTGCTGCAGTCTCGCAGGACTTCTGTGGGATCATAAAAAAAACAAAAAACAAAATGGCAGAGGGGGCCTATGCTTTAATAATGGGAGGGGGGAGCGCAGCCCCCCTCCCCTAGCCTTTACAGGCCCTGGTGAGGCTATCCTGACCTGACTCCTACGGTAGGTGTTTGGAAGCTGCCGTGGTCTGGCGAAGGGTCGGCATCATGGGACACTAATGAAGCAACTGTGCACCTTTTTTGATAAACGAGGGAGGACTGTATTGACTTACCCATCCAGGAGAACATTTACGGCGAGTGCGCCGCAGCGGGTGTGTTAATCGTCATACAGACGGGGATTGTGACTATCGTTTGGCCCCGCTGTATTACTGTGAGGTCTGGATACATCAGATCGTAGGGGGCTGGACATTGGTCTGGGACCTGAAAGCAGTAGTCCTCTCTCTTCACCAACGATTTTCTCATCTAATGATATGAATTCCTGTAATTTAAAAGGTGACACGTTGGCAAGGTCTCATTTTAATAAAGCGAGCTGGAAGAAGGCTAAACGCCGAAACGCATCCTCGCTAAATAAAGCTATGACTTTGACCCCGTGAGTGCAATGAATTCCTTTTGGATGTGAGCGTGATATATGTAAATATATATATATATATATATATATTCATTGAAAAAACGAAAGGTTAAAGTAATGTTATAGTTAGGTGAATATGTCAGTGAAAACATTAACATTTTGAACTAAAATAAACACAGAAATTCACCAGTTTGCACCCCCATGGACTACTTATGACCTTACATATTACATCACTCATGTTCTATGACATTATTTATGACATCACTGAGGACATCTCAAATGACATAATTGATGACATAAGTGATGACATCATTCAATGAGTGTGTTAGTTTGTATTATAGCTTCGATAGTGGCAGGTAACTACCATACCACTTTTTTACCTAATTTTGTACAGCCTGTGCCCAGCGAATGGGTGTAACTGATTACAAAACGCACGTGCTTCAAATACATCATAGATGTGTAGAGGTATTGAACATGTTATATATATATATATATATATATATATATATATATAACAATACAAAATCCCTTCCGTTCCTTCCAACGAAAAAACACACGGCACGAACGCCACTTCAATTTCTGTGCGTATTTTATTTTAACTCACTCCATGCCATGACGCGTTTCGGTCACCTCACATGACCTTGATCACATCAAGAGCGCTCTGGCCCTCTCTGCAGTGTCACCCCTAAACTTTTTGCCTTTATCCTCCACTTTTTGCTGAAATGGTTTTTGCTGGCCTTAGCACTCTGTGCACTTTACCGCTGCTAACCAATGCTAAAGTGCTTGTGCTCTCTCCTCTAAACATAGTAAGATTGGCTTATACCCAATTGAAATATTTAATTTACTTATAAGTCCATACTAAAGTAGCACTACATGTGCCAAGGGCATGTGAATTAAATGTTACTAGTGGGTCTTCAGCACTGATTGTGCCACCCACTTAAGTAGCCCTTTTAAACATGCATCAGCCTGCCATTGCAGCCTGTGTCTGCAGTTTTACAAGCTACCATTCAACTACCATTTTGACCTTCTAAAATAAACTTTTTGCTGCCCCAAACCCTGCTTTTAATTCCGTCCATCATCCCCTTTTGTATCGCTTTGGTCGCCCTAAGTTGGCGGGGGTATGCCCAGACGTGGGTCCCTTGCTCACTTTGCCACTGGATTCAAGCAAGCCTGGCTGATGACGGCTGAAATGCCAGAAACCGGTCCTAGGATGCTTGTTTCCGGTCCAGGGAAGACATGGCTTGGCAGTTCGGGCTGGACTGTTCCCATGAGGCACAGGGTCAGACTGATTTGCATATGGCCATGTCTGAACTGGGGTGGTGGAGTGAGCTAAAGAATGATGATGGATTAAACCCAGATCAGTTGACTGGGGGTGAGTGTTTGATTGGCTCAAACGTTCCGTCCATCATCCCCTTTTGTATCGCTTTGGTCGCCCTAAGTTGGCGGGGGTATGCCCAGACGTGGGTCCCTTGCTCACTTTGCCACTGGATTCAAGCAAGCCTGGCTGATGACGGCTGAAATGCCAGAAACCGGTCCTAGGATGCTTGTTTCCGGTCCAGGGAAGACATGGCTTGGCAGTTCGGGCTGGACTGTTCCCATGAGGCACAGGGTCAGACTGATTTGCATATGGCCATGTCTGAACTGGGGTGGTGGAGTGAGCTAAAGAATGATGATGGATTAAACCCAGATCAGTTGACTGGGGGTGAGTGTTTGATTGGCTCAAACGTTCCGTCCATCATCCCCTTTTGTATCGCTTTGGTCGCCCTAAGTTGGCGGGGGTATGCCCAGACGTGGGTCCCTTGCTCACTTTGCCACTGGATTCAAGCAAGCCTGGCTGATGACGGCTGAAATGCCAGAAACCGGTCCTAGGATGCTTGTTTCCGGTCCAGGGAAGACATGGCTTGGCAGTTCGGGCTGGACTGTTCCCATGAGGCACAGGGTCAGACTGATTTGCATATGGCCATGTCTGAACTGGGGTGGTGGAGTGAGCTAAAGAATGATGATGGATTAAACCCAGATCAGTTGACTGGGGGTGAGTGTTTGATTGGCTCAAACGTTCCGTCCATCATCCCCTTTTGTATCGCTTTGGTCGCCCTAAGTTGGCGGGGGTATGCCCAGACGTGGGTCCCGTGCTCACTTTGCCACTGGATTCAAGCAAGCCTGGCTGATGACGGCTGAAATGCCAGAAACCGGTCCTAGGATGCTTGTTTCCGGTCCAGGGAAGACATGGCTTGGCAGTTCGGGCTGGACTGTTCCCATGAGGCACAGGGTCAGACTGATTTGCATATGGCCATGTCTGAACTGGGGTGGTGGAGTGAGCTAAAGAATGATGATGGATTAAACCCAGATCAGTTGACTGGGGGTGAGTGTTTGATTGGCTCAAACGTTCCGTCCATCATCCCCTTTTGTATCGTTTTAATACATACAAGTCATCCCTAGGGTTGCCCCGGGGCGCCGGAGGGCAGGGTGCAATGTATTTAAAAAGTAGGACATATACTTTTAAGTTTTCCATGTCCTGGTATTGAAAACTGTTATATTTGTTTTTCACTACTGCAAGGCCTACCTCTCCCATAGGATAACATTGAAGTTAACTTATTACATTTTATAAGTGTAATTTCTAAATGGGAATAGCAACCAGCTCGTTTAGTGTCTCTGTAATCACAATTTAAAATCCTGACTTATGGTGAAGTCGGATTTTAAATTGTAATTCTGAAAATGGCACTTTTCAGAAAGTTGGCATTTTCCTGCCTAAGCCACTTAGAGCCTGTAGCCTCTACCTGAGTCACATGACTGGGTGCAGCTGACAGTTGAGCTTTGTGTATTCCTCTTAGACAGCCACACACAATAGGGAGCTTAGGTGTGCCTGGATAGCCCATAACTGGTAGGATGGGAGGGAGGAGCTGGGCACAGTCCCATTTACACTTGAACAGGCTGAGTCCTGCCTCCACACAAAGGGCTGCATACCCCCTGTAATAATGATAATTATAATAATAATAATAATAATAATAATAATAATAACAATAATAATAATAATAATAATAATAATAATAATAATAATAATAATAATAATAATAAAAGTGCCTGGTTACTCCAAACGGAATGTCCCTGTGCTAGGAATTTAATACCACAAGGGCCCGATGCCCAAGAAAAATACCTAATTTAAGCTTGTCTGAAGAACCACATCTTAAGTTTATTTCGGAAGATTATTTCTGAGTGTTCCTGTCTCAAATCAAGAAGAGGGATGTTCCACAGCTTGGAGGCCAAGAAGCTAAAGGACCGACCTCCCATGTGCCCTCTTCCCACCCTCGAAACCACTGTCAGCGCCGCTTGTGCAGATCTAAGACATCTGCTATGTTGACAGGGCTTGACCAGAGAAAGGCCTTTATCATTCAAGATTTTGTGACAAAAGCATAAAGCTTTGATAGACACTCTCTTTCTGATTGGTAGCCAGTGAATAACAAGAGCCGGGCCGATCGAGGAGTGTCTAGGAATGTTCAACAGAAGAAGTGCTGCAGTGTTCTGTACCCTTTGGAGCATCCTTAACCTGCCTTGAGTGGCACCAAGATATAGCACGTTGCAGTAGTCCAGTCTGAAAATCACCAGAGCCTGGACTACTGTTTTCCTGGTGGCTTCAGGGAGAAGGCCCAGGATCTTCTGTAGCATTTTTATGAATCCAAAACTAACCCCAGCTAGACTGGTTATCTGATTATCAAATGTAAGATTATTGACGAACCAGATACCGAGGCTCTTAACTTTCTGCTTTGGAACTGGAACTGGACCAAGAGATTCTGGCCAAAAAGCATTGGACCAGATAGATGGTTGTTTCCCCAGAACCTTGGTTTTTTCAGCATTCAGCTTGAGGCAGGTGAGAGTCATCCGTTCTGCTAACCTGACCAGGCAAGATCTGAAACAGGCTGCAGAAGTTCCTTCATCCTGCGCCAAGGTAATAATGAGCTGTGCGTCATCGGCGTATGACACGATTTTAACATCATGACACTCAATCACATCAGCAAGGGTGCACATGTAAAGATTAAATACCGTCGGGCTCAATGCTGAGCCCTGGGGCACCCCCTGCTGCAGCAAAAAGACCTTTGATGAACACGGCTGTTGGACAACCTGGAAGTTATGGTTCTGAAAAAACAAGCCAGCCATTTCAAAGCTAAGCCCCCAACACCATATTACCCCAGCCGTTCAAGCAGAAGGCCATGGGATACGGTGTGGAAGGCTGCACTTAGGTCAAGCATTATCAGTGCTGCAGTCTTGCCCTCATCAGCAATACATCTGAGAGACTCAGAGGCTAGCAGCAGTGCAGATTCGGTACTGTACTGAGGGCGGAAACCTGGTTGGGTTTCATGCAAAAGGACTTTAGAATCAATGTACCTCATCAATAGATGATTCACATGTTTTTCTGCCACTTTGGAAAAAAACGGGAGCAAGGAGCTAGGCCTGAAATTTTCTGGCTTGGCTGGGGTTAAAATAGGTTTCTTCAGAAGTGGTATGACAGTAGAGTGTTTCCGCTATGTGGAGATCTGGCCTGTTGTAAAAGACAGGTTGAGCAGATCACATAGCCCAGATAGGATGGTCTCCTTCCCATGCTCCAAAATCATTATGTGAGGCTGGGTCAGTCGGTGAACGAGATTTCACTTTGGATAGTAGAGCACGCAGCTCTGTTGTAGATAGGATGTTAATGCTATGGAAACCATCCGTAGAATCAGATGTTGTAAACCAAATATCAGGCCAGAAGGCCTCTCTAGCTTCCTTAGTTGTTAAGTAGGGATGTCCTCAGGATCGGTTTGATGCTCAGAATGGTCCACCTCCTGACCTACCCAAGCCTAATAGCCTTTATGGCACAGGTCAGTGGGAGGATCAAGTGGGGGAAGGAAAGGAAGGGAACAGCAGGGAGGGAGACCTGAAACAAAAACCACAATCAGATATACTTTATAACCTTTAGTCATGGGATACAAACAAGTAACTGACTGCATATAGACTAGCGCCCCCTCCTATACCTGTAACATAAAAGAACGAAAACTGGAGAAGAAGATGCTTCAACAAATGATGTGTCTTCGGTGTGGTAACACCGCTTGAAGTGTTAGGGCTGTAATTAAATAGGAATAACATAGAAGAAAACACACAAGGAGATTAAGTCGTTTTTTCTGCTACTGTAAATCCTATAGGTAACTGTAATACTGCATCATTGTTATGGAGGAGGAACATACCCTTTTCTGAGCTCCTGAATACATCACAGGGATCGAGCGTAGTCCCATACCACTCTTAATACCCCTGTTAAACAGAGCCAGAATAACACTTGATTACGGACTTTGTTCATACACAAACATCCACGTAAACAAATAACAATATAATGTTGTAATCCGTATATGGTTTCTTCACCAAATGAAATGGATCAAAACGATTTGTACATGAAATCAATCGGGAGTTTTAATCCTCTGTGACATGAGCTAGCAGAGAAGAAACCACTCTATCGTACGAAATGCAGATCACTGCCAGGTTCTGGCTGCTATTAAATGATGCCTCAGTGAGCAACCTATCACGTTAACTGTACCAGCTCCGGCCGTATAGGCCTGGAATCCTACAAGGACTTAAACCCGTCCTCCGCACGAGCAGCAAGCTCATCCAACGGAGGACGTGATACCAAGCACAGCGCCGGACGGAATCCAAATGACGCTGCTCTTCCTCCGCATGAGCGAGATGCTCACGAACGGGGAAAGGGAAGTCTCCAAATAACAACAGAGAGCGAGAGTTGGTGCAGAGCACCCTTACCAGACCTCTCTCTCCGTGGAATCAAGGAACGCTGCTGTCTCGGCGGCGAGAATTTCCGACACGAAGCCGAGGTCCGCTGCCTCCTTATGAGCCATTTCCTGCCACGTCGAACGTGACGCTCTAGGCCTCATGGGAGTTGTAGTTCTCAGCGTTAGCGGCACTACGCTGGGAAAGAAGGATCGCACCTACCTGCGTATTACAGCGCGCCTGTTGCTAGCGTTTGTAACAGTACATCCCCTCCATAACAAGAGCGCGCCTAGGGGCCAGGTTTCCGCGGGCATCTCCTGTGAAAAGAGGCAACCAATCTGGGCGCGTGCACCCCGGATGCAGGTTCCCATGAGTTCTCCTCAGGGCCGTACCCCTTCCATGCTACCAAGTACCACAATTTGCGGCCACGCAACTTAGAGTCACGAATGCCTCGAACCTCATATTCAATAGTGTCATTGACCAGAAGAGGCGGAGGCTGCTTCTTGACAGGGGAGGAGGAAGGCTTCAACAATGACACGTGAAACACAGGATGGATACGCAACTGAGAAGGCAGTTCCAGCTTCATGGTCACGGGACCAAGGCATTTACTGATTCTGTAGGGTCCAATAAATCTGGGGTTGAACACGCTGTGTTTCCGGAAGCGTATATTCCTGGTGGATAACCAGACAAAGTCCCCCTTCCTATACAAAGGACCTGGGCGTCTGTGTTTATCCGCGGTAGCCTTGTACGCGGTTTTGGCTGCGTTCAGGTGTTCCTGAGTCCTCTTTAACGTATCTTGGATATGGGCCACTCTCCTCGCTACCTCTGGTATGTTGGTGTCCTTGGAGGGATGGATAAAAGGAAGAAACCTTGGATGGCGACCATAATTGCAATAGAAAGGAGATGCCCGTGTGGAGCCATGTGTGGCGTTATTATAGGCGATCTCTGCAAGCCATAGATAGTCCACCCATTCCTCCTTGCTGTTGTCCACGTAACATCTCAGGTATTGTTTGAGCGTTTGGTTAAGGCGCTCTGTCTGTCCATCCGTCTGTGGGTGAAAGCTAGTAGACAAGGCCGTGGTTATATGTAAGGATGAACACCATGTTTTCCAGAACTGGGCCGTGAATTGTGAGCCCCTGTCGGACACAATGACACTTGGTAATCCATGTAAACGCACCACATGCAACATCAATAACCGAGCTAGCTGGCCTGCTGAAGGTACTTGGTTGCAGGCAACAAAGTGTCCCATTTTAGTTAAATAGTCGATGACCACCATAATAACAGTACAACCTTTATCCAGTGGTAGACCGACGATGAAGTCGATAGAAATGTTCTCCCATGGACTAGAAGGAGTAGGGAGCGGTTGCAACAAACCCTGCGGGCGACGGTGATCAGATTTCATTTTAGCACAAACAGCACAAGAGAGTACCCACTCCTTAACGTCCAGTCTAAGAGAGGGCCACCAGAACTGCCTGTTGATGCGGTCAACGGTCTTTCCAACTCCGAGATGTCCCGCACTCGGGGAGTCATGGCACCAGCCGAACACCTGTTTCCTCAACTCCCGGGTAGGCACCAACAGACGGTTGTTATTCATCGGAAAACCGCTCCTACTTTGCCATTCCTTATGGCTCTTAAGCCAGGTTTTCCAGGTAAATGAGCCAACTCCCTTGAGGATCCCTTTGAGAAAGTCCTCCGGTTGTATCACACCTAGTACCATCTTGGGGTCGATAATGGCGCTGTCCGGGATGCCTTCCAGGTCTCTGGCAGAGGACTGACGAGTGAGAGCATCAGCCTTCCGGTTTTCCGAACCAGGCCGATAGGTGATGATAAAGTGATACCCTGAAAAGAAAAGCATCCAACGGAGTTGTCGCGGGGTAAGATGTCTTGCTGCCGTCATGAATTGTAGGTTCCTGTGGTCCGTGTATACCGTGACCACGTGTCTGGCTCCCATCAGGAAGTGCCTCCACTCCACGAAGGCATCCTTGATGGCTAGGAGTTCTTTCTCGGCAATGTGGTAATTCCTTTCGGCTTCGTTAAGCTTCCTCGACATATATGCCACAGGATGGAGTTGACCCGTGGAGGAGTGTCTTTGAGACAGGATGGCTCCCAAGGCAACGTCAGAGGCGTCTGCCTCAACCACGTAAGGTTTCCCAGGGTCCGGATGAGCCAGGATCGGGGCAGTGACGAAAGCTGCCTTCAAGGCAAGGAAGGCGTTCTGGGCTTCATTGGTCCACTCAAATTTCTGTGACTTCCTCAAAAGTTGAGTTATTGGTGCAACCAGTTTGGAGAATTGGTTGATAAAGCGTCTATAAAAATTGGCAAAGCCAATGAAGCACTGCACATCACGAACGTTCTGAGGGGGAGGCCAATCCTTCACCGCGGTGATCTTTCTTGCAGCCATTTCTTGGCCTGTTGGACTAAGCATGACTCCAAGGAATTCCACCGTGGTAACGTGAAAGTCACACTTGCTCAATTTGCAAAACAAATGGTGTTGTTGTAGGATCCGTAACACGGTTTGCACATGGTGGATGTGTGCTTCTTCATTCTCTGAATAGATGAGTATATCGTCGATGTATACCACAACGTAGTGGTCTAAGATCTCCCGAAAGACGTCATTCAGAAAGAATTGGAACGCCGCAGGGGCATTACACAACCCAAACGGCATCACTAGATATTCAAACAACCCGTACCGGGTCTTAAAGGCCGTCTTCCACTCGTCGCCACTCCTCATGCGCACCAAGTGATATGCACCCTTCAAGTCCAATTTGGTGTATATCTTTGCCTTTTTTACCTGCTCAAGTAAGACACTGATTAGCGGCAAGGGATATCTGTTCTTCACAGTTATGGCATTCAGCGCTCGAAAGTCCACACAAGCACGCAGCTCGCCATTAGCTTTCGGAATAAAAAAAAGCGGGGAGGCGGCAGGGGACTTGGAGGGGCGTATGAAACCCATCTCTAGGTGTTTATCCAAATAGGCTCTGAGATGGAGGTTCTCTGGTTCCGTTAAAGCGTATATCCTTCCACTAGGGACTGCTGCCCCTGGAACTAGATCGATTTGGCAGTCGTACTGTCTATGTGGTGGTAGCTCTTCCGCCTGTACGTCGCTGAACACCTCCTCATACGTTTGATAGACAGCGGGCAGTTGGATCTCTTTTTCCGCGCAGTAGCGATAATCACACTACCTGCCAACGCCGTAGCTGGGTCTTCTGGGATACCAAAACAATGTTCGCAGCAGTATGGAGAGGTCATCTGTACCGTTCGTGCAACCCAATCGATTTCCGGATTGTGTCGTTGCAGCCACGGCAACCCCAAAATGATCCCATATTGGAGGGCGTGGATGATGCTAAATATGATATGCTCCCTGTGCGATGCTCCATACTGTACTTCTAACTCTGCAGTGTTGTACCCGATGGGTCCTGTAATCAATTGTCTCCCGTCTACAGCGTAGACTTCTTCTGGCGGATCTTTGGGCACAAGACGTATGCCTCTACGTCTGGCTTCTCCTAAGTCCATAAACATGCCGGTGGCTCCAGAATCCACCATGGCAGACATTCGGACCCTCTCGTTTTGTATGAGCAACAAAACGTTAATAAAGAGGTGTCCTGCTGTTGGTGCAGCGTTGCACTGTAAGGAAGGGATACACGACTGACTCCAAGAAACCCCTTCGTCTTTCTTCGAGTTCGTTAGTTTTCCGACGTCTTATCCATGGCCGCCGTAGTCGTTCTAAGGTTGCGGAACCGGCTTGTCTTGGGTTTCACGGGGCATTCCCTGATGAAATGCCCCCTCTTACCGCAGTATAAGCAGAGGCCTTGCTTACGACGGACGTCTTTTTCCGCCATAGTCAATGTAGCCCTTATGGTGCCGATTTCCATTGGTTCAGATCCTGCGGTGTTGCTAGACTCAGAGGCCTTCTGTCTTTCATAGGAAGGTGGGTGTCTCTCCTTTCTTTTGTAGTCACCTTTCCGCTCACTCAGTCTATGATCCAAGCGAAGCACGAGATCGATCAAGTCCTCACACGTGGCCGGTTGGGGATCTATCTGAGCGATGACATCTTTGAAGTCGTCCCGTAACCCTTGATGGAAGAGCGCAGCTTGTTTGGTCTCAGGCCACTTAGTTTCCGCCACTAGCCGCCGAAAAGAATTGAGGTAAACCAACAGGTCCTTGTTGCCTTGTCGCAACTCTAACAGTTCTCTGTCTGCAGTGTAAGAATCAGCTCTTCTGTCGAATACCTTCAGAAATTCGGCTCTAAAGGCGTCCCAATCATGTAGGAGAGGGTCATCACGGCTTACCAGCGGTACTGCCCATTGTGCCGCATCTCCCACTAGATAAGAAATAAGAAAAGCTACCCTCGCCTGGTTAGTGGGAAATGACTTCTGTTTGCATGAAAAGTGTAACATGACCTGTGTCAAGAACACTTGCACCTTGCCAGAATCCCCATGATACCTCTCTGGGGTCGCTAACGGAATGGAAACAGGCATCTCTACCACCACCGCATTAGGCGGGGCTGCCGCCACCGCACCTGCACTAAAAGGATTCCTCTGCATCCCTTCCACCCTAGCTCTTAACTCGGCCGTTTCCTGGCGTGACGCCATTAACTCAGCCTGGACAGTGGCAAGCATAGCCAAGACATCGTCAAGGGTGGCCATTCCCAGCACAACCCGACCGGGGGGACACTATTCGTGGGTCGGAAATTCTGTTAAGTAGGGATGTCCTCAGGATCGGTTTGATGCTCAGAATGGTCCACCTCCTGACCTACCCAAGCCTAATAGCCTTTATGGCACAGGTCAGTGGGAGGATCAAGTGGGGGAAGGAAAGGAAGGGAACAGCAGGGAGGGAGACCTGAAACAAAAACCACAATCAGATATACTTTATAACCTTTAGTCATGGGATACAAACAAGTAACTGACTGCATATAGACTAGCGCCCCTCCTATACCTGTAACATAAAAGAACGAAAACTGGAGAAGAAGATGCTTCAACAAATGATGTGTCTTCGGTGTGGTAACACCGCTTGAAGTGTTAGGGCTGTAATTAAATAGGAATAACATAGAAGAAAACACACAAGGAGATTAAGTCGTTTTTTCTGCTACTGTAAATCCTATAGGTAACTGTAATACTGCATCATTGTTATGGAGGAGGAACATACCCTTTTCTGAGCTCCTGCATACATCACAGGGATCGAGCGTAGTCCCATACCACTCTTAATACCCCTGTTAAACAGAGCCAGAATAACACTTGATTACGGACTTTGTTCATACACAAACATCCACGTAAACAAATAACAATATAATGTTGTAATCCGTATATGGTTTCTTCACCAAATGAAATGGATCAAAACGATTTGTACATGAAATCAATCGGGAGTTTTAATCCTCTGTGACATGAGCTAGCAGAGAAGAAACCACTCTATCGTACGAAATGCAGATCACTGCCAGGTTCTGGCTGCTATTAAATGATGCCTCAGTGAGCAACCTATCACGTTAACTGTACCAGCTCCGGCCGTATAGGCCTGGAATCCTACAAGGACTTAAACCCGTCCTCCGCACGAGCAGCAAGCTCATCCAACGGAGGACGTGATACCAAGCACAGCGCCGGACGGAATCCAAATGACGCTGCTCTTCCTCCGCATGAGCGAGATGCTCACGAACGGGGAAAGGGAAGTCTCCAAATAACAACAGAGAGCGAGAGTTGGTGCAGAGCACCCTTACAAGACCTCTCTCTCCGTGGAATCAAGGAACGCTGCTGTCTCGGCGGCGAGAATTTCCGACACGAAGCCGAGGTCCGCTGCCTCCTTATGAGCCATTTCCTGCCACGTCGAACGTGACGCTCTAGGCCTCATGGGAGTTGTAGTTCTCAGCGTTAGCGGCACTACGCTGGGAATGAAGGATCGCACCTACCTGCGTATTACAGCGCACCTGTTGCTAGCGTTTGTAACATTAGTAAAGGTAATGTAGATCTTAGCAGCTTTATCGAAGAAGAATTGGGTGATCACATTACAATTACAGATTACAATGTTGTTAGTCTAGAGGCAGGGCAGGGAAGGCACAATGCCTTGAGGCTTCAAAGGCATGCCTGTTGAAGTATCTCCCCTCTTCAAAAGCACAACTGGGTAAAAACACTGCACCTCAGACACCAACCCTTCAGTACACTTCTGGACCTGTGGATACTCTGCCAGGAAGAAGGACTACTGTGCTGGTGAAAGGACTTCCACTCTGCTGGACTGCTACTCTGAAGGAGCTACTGCCCTGCTGTGCTGACCTGCTGCCTGCTGACCTCTTGCCTGGGAAGGAAGAACCACCTGCAACCTCATCTTGAACCCAGGACCCCAGAGTGACTCCAACGGCTAGCCTGCAGGCCTCCTGATCAGCGCCTCGGGCATAAAAGGCTCCCCAAACAGGATCCTGCTGCAGCAAGTCCCTGACCCCCACATGGTGCCCCCCAGGTCCAGGACTCTTGGTGTGGCTCAGTGAGCTTAAATCAGGCTTCTGGGCTCCTCGTTTCCACGAACAGGCCCGTTCACACTGAGACCACACCCCTCGCACAGAAAATCAGTACGAAGCGCAGCCAGCCCATCTCTGTACACTGTAGCATCTACTACTCGCGGGGGACCACAAACGCGAAGCTCCAGCCCACCCATCCATTACACCTGGCCTACCCTACGCAGCACACCAACAGCCTCCATGGATGTTCTCCTTCCTTGCTCCTCGCAGCCCTCTTCAATGTGAAGAGACTCTTGGTACAAACCTTGAGAAGGTAAAACTTCAGCGGGACTAATCTGGTACTGTAGCCAACCGGCGCTCCATCACGATTGGCCTGAACTTGTGACTATGACCCGGTCCAGCGAGACCAGATAGCCATGGTTGGAGCTTTATGGTTCTAGGCGCTATTTTCACATTATTCTTTACAAATTCATATTTCCGGTTCTACTAATTGATTTTATGTCATTGTGGTCTTGTTGTATTTATTAAATTCAGCTCTTTTTTTCTAACTTGGTGTGGGATCCTTTATGTCTGATGTTTCCAGTGTTTTACAGTTTGAAGTTTTGCACAAATACTTTACACATCGTCTCTAAGTTAAGCCTGACTGCTCTGTGCCAAGTTACCAGGGGGTTGAGCACAGGTTAATTTGGGGTTTGCTTGTGCCGTACCCTGAAAAGGATTGTGGTTGCCACTTTGCCAGTGCTCACACCCCAGTCAACCAGTAACCCAACTTCTCATATATATATCTATATATATCTACATATATCAACTAATGTATATATATTTTAACTCGTGCTTTTATTATCATTTTAAGATTGAATAAAGATTAATTGAATTGATCTACATATATCTATCTATTTATCTATCATTCTATCTATCCATCTGTCTATCTATCTATCTATCTATCTATCTATCTATCTATGTTACCTACTGGTGTTTGCCAGTATGTAGTTATAGATAGGACCTAGTTAGCGTTTTTTGTTTTGCCAATAGCTTTGGTGCAGTTTGACGAATCTTCACAAAGTCTTTCAAACTAGTACACCAATCGCTTCAGCTGCTGTCTGGAATCTTTTGGGGTGATCCGTCAAGTGAGGACCAAGAAAAAGGGGGGTCCCAAAGGCTTTTTCTCCATGCAATTTCCCAGACTACAGCCTGAACCACAGAACGGAATTACACCAAAGTTGGCAGAAAGCTAGATCTTGGTCCAGAAAGCTTATTGTAATTTGGTGCAAATCTGTTCAGTAGTCATGGAGTTATAAAGGAATAAGGTTTTATAGACAATAACTTGCACCCTCACCATGCACTGCTAATTACCACACATAACATCACTCATGACTTCTTCTATGACATCATTGATAATATCACTGCAACGTTTGCTGCAAAATTATTGATGAGAAAAAGTGTATGGCAGGGGTGCGAGTTATAGTTACCTTAGGACACGAGTTATAGTTATTTGAGTTAACTCTAACTATAACTGCTGAATTTCTATGGTTTTGTGTGTTCAAAATCCAAACCTAACTATAACATACCTGTAACCTTTGTTTTTTTTAGTGCATATATATTTATGCTCAGTTAGACCGAAAGCCACAAAATGTCTGACACTGATTTGGCGCAGAAACATGTAGTCCATAAGGAAATGTGGATAGAAATTTGATCATTTGCCTTAATTTACTTTGCAACATCCAGATAACTGCAGAAAAACATCAAAATCGCAAGCCTTGGATACCTCGCTTCGCCCCTGATACCTCACTGCACCCCAGATACCCAACTTACGGATTCATCCATATTAGCAGCTGTAAGCAGGGGTCCCCTCTATTATAGTCTGGGATCACTGCAATGCAGTGGGCTTTCAATATTTATGACCAAAGGTTAAAAAAGGGGGCTTGAGGGTTTGGAGCCTATTTGGCAGGGTTTTAACTACCAGTTCCCAACTCTTGCCAAAAGTACTGGTGAGGCTTCCAATTGACCCCATTCTCACACTGCCTCCAGAAAGGTAGAACCCCAAGCACAGGAAAGTGCTGAACCGTGTACGAGCACAGCTCATTCCTCTATCTGCCTCCAGCTTGACTGAATCCTTTGTGCTACGCCATTGTCCATCTGTGCACAGCCAGAGTTAAGTCTTGCACTGCCTTAAGCATGGTAGGATTTTACACAATGCCAACGGGTTGAACAGTGTATAACCCATGTTCACTTTCATACTTCTATGCGCAACAAAAGCTCATTCTCGCAAGGCAGAATCTAATATACAGACCGAAATATGCACAAACGAAATATCCAGACCCCCCTTGTTTGTATGGAAGCCCCAATATGCGCAAATGTGGACGTGGTCTGCTCGAATAAGCCTGGACACTATTGGACAAGGACAGTTCATTGGCAAGGGCTTGAACTCAACCATGTGTCATCTAGCAAGAGGGGCTCCAAGGCCAGTTGTTGTCTCAGAGGGGGGTACTCCCACTCCATTACATTGAGAGGAGGTCTGACTAATTGACCTTGAGGAAAGTACTTGCCTCAGTTCATGTTTGAACCAATTTATGGCTGGTTTCTCCATTATCTGTGTTAAAATGGCAGGTTTGAGATGGGATTGAAGATGGAAGCTGAGTGTCAGGTCAGCCTTTTTTAAGGATGGGCTGAATATATGTGCTTATTGAAAAGGGCGGCATTGCTGAAGCTCGAGCAAGAGAGGCTTACATTCTGGTGGTTTTGGGAGGTTTGGAGGTGTATGAAGTGGTTTCTGCCACCAGCACCAAACACGAGTCATCTCTCACTGCCTTGACCTTGAGGCCTGCAACCATTCGGAGATGGTCTATGTGTGTCACAGGCCAAAGGGTGGAAGGTGCCCTGTACGCTATAGGAGCAGAACAAGGTTGAAGAAGCTCATGCAAAGGTGGATCAGACAGAAGAGTCTGGCAGCCTGTGCCCTTGGATACTAAGGTATGTTACGGAGGTGTTGGTTTCACATTAACAACTTTGCTTACGTTCTCACTGGCAACAGGTGGGGAGAGTAGAAGAGAGAAGACTGAAAAGACCAGTTCGGCATCACGTTCCTGTCATACGTTTAGATTCTTTGCATTCTACAGCCAGCTAGTGGACAGTTTCTGAATAGTCTCTACAAAAGCCCAAGAAGTAGTTTGTGGGCCCCTGTAGAAGTGCAGTCGACCGTACTTACCTTTGTAACCTTTGGAAGCTCCTACACGACACTGGTGACAAGTGGGTTGACTTAATCTGACCTTGTGTAAACTCTTTGTGACCTGATCTGGTCACACATAACTGTTAAGTTTTCAGTTCACTTATGTGTGACATCTTCATAGTTGGTGTAATTATGAGTGACATTCGACAACAAAATGAGTGACACTCTTTTGCGAGCAAAGCAAGCAATGAAGTCCATGGAAAGAGATACATTTCAGAGGTTGCACCTTTTTGAGCAACCATCACCCCTAAAATGGATTTTGAGGGGGCGTGTCCAAGATGGCGCCCATATGGTAGAGCATTCACGGAGCTCCCCCGCACCGATAAGCAATCTAGCGGTGCCCGGGGGAGTGGCTGCCTCACATTGTCGTAGATAAACAACAGGAGTATAACCCATAGACCAGGTTGAGATCTGGGTAGGTAAATGAAAACTAACAACAATGTCTCAACCGGTATCATTAAGGAAGACAAGTATATATGCATGTACAAGACATTACAGGAAGGAAGAGGGCGACTCGTGGTGTTTTTTAGAAAGTGCTCTTGGCATCATATATTTAAAATGACAAAAAAATTAACAAAAAGATTAGAACAGTTGTATCAGCACTGTATGCATAAATGCAAGGGCAACCCAAAACGTACTCGGTGCACTACTGTGCTCGTGACACACGAAGGTGACGGCGCAAGTGACAAGTAAAGGATCAGTGGAAGGCGCAATGTGATAGGGTGAAAAAAGAATATATATACACAAAAATATAAGGTTCAACAGAAACTATTTACAGAATTAGGTCACGGTTTAGGACAGCATTTGGTGTGAACCATATTTGAATTTGCGCCGTGGATTTCGCTGAATGGTCGACGACGTTTCGATCCTATTAAATCGGGATCATCTTCAGGACCGGGTTGCCAGATAAGGGGTGCTGAAGGAGGTAGGCAGTGAGCGTCTGGTGGGCAGCGTATCTTGCCCAATGTGGAGAAGACCGATCAATTGAGTTCCCGTTGGAGGGTACAATTCGAAGGGGAATGCACGCAGCGCGTGGGAGCATTAAAACGTGAGGGCCAATCTCGACGGAAGCCGGAGGTTCCAAACAGCCCGGTTGTGAAGTGAGGCTGGGGAAGTATCAAGTAGGGTCGGAGTCCCGATCCGCTGTGAAATCATGTATTGCCGAGGCACACGGTCCGTTAAGGGATCCGTCAGGTGAGGCGAAGGGGGGGATTCAATCCCAGGACAGGAATTGCGCTGCGAGGAGCGCCAAGCCGCCACGTTCGGTGTCGGTGCCGGCAACGGGCAGGGAACGATTGAGGAGCCGCCCGGGGGCATTCTTTGAGTCCAGCAGTGCTTGCCGCAGCCGCGCGGGGAGTTTGTTGGTGGAGCGCGGCTGCCCGGCGAGAAACAGAATGGCGGCCGAGTAAGCACGGAGGTGCTGTGTCGGAGGTGAGAGTGGCCCGAGAGTGTCTACTGGAGGCGGCGGGGCAGAGCGGCTTCGGTCCTGCTGCCCCCCTTCCTGGGGTGACCCCATATTGCCACAAGTGAGGGAAGCAGCCGGCAGCCCCAGATTAAAGTGGGCTGCAGCGACTCCGCCCCCGTGAGGCAGAAGTGAAGCCCCGAGGACCTCGGGCAGGAGGGGTGAGATGACAGCAGAAGGTCTGGGGGGGCAGCCGGGACGGAGCAGACACCCGGACCACGCCCGTGCATCAAAGCCCCCGCGCAGCGGTCTTCCTATGCGAGTCCCTCACAGCTTGGAAGGGCCACGGACCGGAGATCCGGCTGCTGCCTGCGGGAGGACCCGGCTGACGGAGAGGCCCAGGAACTGAAGTACCCCAAGGAGTGCAGAGGTGCGCAGGTGAGGAGACACGGCGATGGATATCGATACAGCAGGGCGGAAAGGGGGCACAAGCAGACCCACAAGAGATCTAGATGCAGTAAAGGACTAGCGGTCCGGCCCGGCATCAACGCCACTGCCCCCACTGGGGTGGACAATCTCAGGAACGCAGGACAGGGCTTCTGAAAGCGGTCACCTAATGCGCAGGCGATTACAGTGGGAACCGGCATTCTGCGAGCGACTGAGGGACCGCAGGAATACGCTTTGTCAAGCACCCCTGAGACCGCGAGGGGCAACGCGCATAGGACCCACCGCAGGGCCAACGTGGACCGTACAGACTGGCTCGACCCGGGTGAGGCCTGTCCAAGACAGAGGGGAGAGTCTCTCAGGCATTTAGTGGAGTGCGAGTATATGAGGCTTGGACGGTGAGCACTTCGAGGTTACCATGACCACCCCACGGCCCAAGAGGGACACTGCTAGCATCAAGGACCTCCTGGCTAAGGGTGCCACCAAGAAGATGGGGACTGCCTCGACCTCACCAGACAAAGCGGAAGCAAGTGCATCGGTACGACACGATATGAATGAGGAGGCTCCCATCACGCGCGGTTTCATGGAGGCCCTATTTAGCACACTGCGAGACGACATAGCGGCCCTCCGCACAGAAGTAACCAAGGAAGTTAAAGAACTGCGCCATGATATGGGAGAACTGGAGCAGAGAGTGGATTCAATGGAACGTGCCGGGGACTCCAGGGAAGAGGAACTGGAAGAATACCACAGGGAACTAATGGAGCTCAGGGATTGCAGTGCGGATCTCAATTTCTACCTTGAAGACTTGGAAAACAGGTCCCGCAGATCAAACATTCGCATCAAAGGAGTGCAATTGCAAGCAGATGTGGGACACTTGGAGGAATACGTGTTGCGTCTCTTCCACCACATTGTGCCGGATCTGGAAAGGAAAGACCTCGTACTGGACCGTACCCATAGGGCAGGACGCCCATCAGCATCCCCAGGCACCCCTCAGGACATCCTCACGTGTCTTCACAATTATAGACACAAAGAAACAATAATGGCTGCGGTGCGTGATCAATCTCACGTACTCTTTGAAGGTAACAAAGTCCGCCTATATCAGGATCTGTCAAATATTACGCTCCAGAGGCGCCGGGCAATGAAGCCGGTGACAGAACCTCTGAGAAGCAAGGGAGTGCGGTACAAATGGGGCCACCCATTCCGCTTGATCTTCGTGGGGCAGGGCGAAACTCGGGTGGTACGCACACCCCCGGAGGCAGAGGAAATCCTGGGCATAGAGCTTGGCTGGGAATCCTCACCCCAGCGACCACTCGCACAACCGCCAGCCCGAGACTCGCGACGTAGACGACACTCAAGAAATCGCCTGCAACAAAGACTGAAAGTATCATAGAGCGCTCGGCTCTGCTACAGCAGCTCACAGAGCAACATCAATCCCCGGAAAGAGAGACTGACTGATGGCGCTTCTTGGGTCCATCGAGCCCTATAGAAGGGGGCGGGCCGGCTCCCCACGGGACACGCACACAATTCTGCCATCATCATCCGGTTGCGGCAGGAGCTGCAGGCTTCCTCACTCCTCCTCAATATGCTGTTGCGGACGACAAACGACATGGACCCTCACTACAGAATTGCAAGTTATGCACCGGTTGGTGCTCCTGTTTTCTTAATTGTTAATGTTATTTTGTTAGCTACATGTATTCATGCTCAGCGCCCAACTGCGCGGTCACACTCCACACATTGGTCCGGGTATAGGGCTTTAGGTTGCCATGCGTGGGACTCCGATAGCAGTGTCACTCCCCCAGGGACATGGTGCGCATAGTTAGCTTAAATGTGAGGGTTTAAACTTGCCAACCAAAAGAATAGCACTCCTCACTCAGCTCAGGGTGGCCAAATGTGATATGTGTCTCCTACAAGAGACACATCTCCTGAGAAAAAGATTGGAGCAGAATGCGCTCCAGATGGTTCAATCGTCAATTCTGGTCCTCCGGCCAGGGTTAAAAAGCGGGGGTTGCAATCCTAGTGGCCACACACTTCCAAGGGAGAATCATGGGCGTGCAGTCTGAGATTGCGGGCCGTTTGTTGGCCCTTCGGGTGTCACTTGCCAACCACACATTCACGATAGCCTCTATATATACCCTTAATGAACGTCAGGAACACTTTATACGCCAGGCACTGGGCACCTTACTTACATCTTCTGACTCCAACCTTGTAATAGGGGGCGATTTTAATCTGGTACTGGATGCCTCTATAGATAGAACTCCTCCACGGAATACAGGGATGTTCACCCCACAGGGAGCACGTTGGCTAGCGGAGGCCGGGCTGACAGATATTTGGCGGTCACTGCACCCCTCTACACGGTCCTACTCCTTTTTTTCAGAGGCTCACCGATCCTATGCTAGAATTGACTATTTTCTCATTTCCACTCCACTGTGCTCAAGAGTAACGCAGGCCGCTATTGACGTGGCATCTCTGTCAGACCATGCCCTCATTCAGTTGGACATACTCTTCCCGACCACACACCGGAGTAATAAATCATGGCGCCTAAATCCTAAACTGCTATCCTTCGACGCAGCGATTAAGGAGGTGGGGAAAACCATAACAGATTATCTCGCACTTAACGATACCCGGCACACAACAATAACGACTCTTTGGGAGGCTCTCAAGACGGTCGTTCGAGGCACATATATAGCAATAGCAGCTAGACTCAACAAGGAACGAGCATCGAAATGAGCCAATCTCGAAGAGACCGTGAAGGAGCTCGAAGAGGCCCACCGACGCGCAGGCACACATAAAATAAGGTGTCAAATGACCATTGCGCGCAAACAGCTTCGAGTGCTGGACATGGATTCCGTGGAGTATGCACTGTTACGAACGCGACAGAGATATTACGTGGGGGAGCAAGGCAGGGAAGCTGCTAGCGCACAGGTTGAGAGCACAGGTGCACTCTAGGCACGTGCAGGGCCTCATAGATGGTAGTCAGCAACACATCACCAGGGATGAGGATATAGCGGCAGAATTTGGTCGCTTTTACGCACACTTATACGGGGCTGAGGAGAATTCCCCAGAAGATTGCGTTTCCTACCTCGCACAGACCCCAATCACAAAGCTGCAGGACTCCTCCGTTGTGCCCCTGGAGAAAGACATAACTGAGCAGGAAGTGCTAGACGCGATAGGGAGACTCCAGTTGGAAAAGGCTCCAGGGCAGGATGGGTTCACGGCAGCCTTTTATAAGCAGTATGCCTCCCTTCTGTCCCCAATACTTGCTCGGCTGTACAATTCGTTCAGCGAGTCTGGGGGGTTTACGGAATCAATGCGTATGGCGATAATCACAGAGTTGCCAAAACCGGGGAAAGATCCTCAACTCTACGCGTCTCACCGTCCCATATCCCTTCTAAATGTGGATGCCAAGATATTTACAGGGCTATTAGCATGCAGGCTGGGTAGATACATGCCAGGGCTGATCGAGCCCGACCAGTCTGGCTTCATACCGGGCCGCACTTGTGGGGACAATACAAAGAGGATCTTCCACCTACTGGACAAGACCCAGCGCGCCCAAACACCGACTTTGTTTATGTCGGTAAATGCCGAAAAGGCCTTTGACCGCGTTCATTGGCCATTCCTGCGAGCGGTGCTGGAGACAGTGGGCTTCGGCCCAAGATTCCGACGGTGGATCTGAGCGGGGTACGCGGAACCAAAAGCAATGGTCAAGGTAAATAATGCGCAGTCCCCATCCTTTCCCATTTCCAGGGGGACCCGTCAAGGATGCCCACTCTCGCCACTCCTGTTCGCGCTCCACATGGAGCCGTTGGCGGAGCGCATCCGACACCACCCACGAATAGAGGGAGTCTGGATGGGAGGCCAATCTCATAAGGTGGCTCTGTACGCCGACGATGTGTTGCTGGCCATCACAAACCCGCGTCGCTCATTGCCCCCGCTCCTTGAGGAGCTCGCAGCATTTGGTGACGTCTTGGGCTTTAGGGTGAACACTACTAAGACCCAAGCACTCAATATTACTATCCCGCACGACAAGCAGCTACAGCTGGCATCGGAATTCCCATTCCAGTGGGCGCAACGGGGAATCCAGTACTTGGGCATTCACATACTTCCCACCACAGAAGGCTCAGTGACATACAACTATTCAGAACTACTATGGACAGTGAGATCCCTCATCCAGTCCTGGCACGGGGGCCCATCTCTTGGTTGGGTCGCATAGCAGCGGTCAAAATGTCCCTACTGCCAACAATTCTCTATCTTATGCAGGTGCTGCCACTGGCGCCGCCTGCACCCATTTTAAAAAAGCTACAGGTTGCCCTCGAGGCCTTCATATGGGATGGTAAGCGGGACCGGATGGCAAAAGAACGGACCTATCTACCAATAGCTAAGGGCGGGTTGGGTATACCAAATCTAGCAAAATATTACCAAGCCGCACAACTGCGCTACATAGTGGAATGGCAGCACCCAAAGACTGAGAAACATTGGTGTTTCCTGGATCAGGCGGTGGCTGGAATCCACATTTGGAAAATCCCATGGCTTCAGCACAAACACCGCCCACCGGGCGTCTACATTTCGCCGGTGGTTAGAGCCACTATGGGGGTTTGGGACAAGGTATACTCTTCTAAACAGCTCTCCACACAGATCTCCCCACTCACGCCAATCATAGGGAACCCAGACTTTCCACAGGCCACACAGGAAAAGGCTTTCACACACTGGCAGGAGGCTAACTGCAAGCGAATAGGAGATTTATTTGACATGAGAGGCCTGCTGGATTTTAAAGCGGTCCAACAGGACTTTGGGATCTCGGACTCTGAATACTGGCGTTATCTGGCAGTCCGACACTGGGTGACACTCCCCGATATTAGGCCGCATGCCAGCAGGCGATTGACATCATTCGAGCACTGGCTTTTGTCCAGAAAGGACGATTCCCGCATTTTATCTGACATATATTCCTTCCTATACACACAGAACACTCCCCTACACACACCTTCTAAGAAGAGGGGGGGAACTAGAGTGCGAGCGCCGGTTTACTGACAAGGAATGGACGGACATCCTACACCGAGCACGCACCTCTGCTACTAGCGCCTCTGGCAAAGAAACACTCTTAAAGCTCGCCCATTATTGGTACTACACCCCAGCGCGTCTGGCTCAGTGGCAAAGAGGTAGAGAAGATACATGTTGGCGACGTTGCGCTCACTCAGGTACACTCACCCATCTGTTATGGCACTGACCCAAATTACACAGATATTGGAGGGAGGTTCTGGCGGATATTGATCAAATGTTTGATACTGAAATACCCTGTTTTCCTAGCTATGTCCTGTTAGGACTACCCAATACACAAACCTACCCATTACACTCTAATAAAGGCAAGGCGATCACTTTGGCACTATGTGCGGCAAAGCAAGTCCTGTTATCAAAATGGGGCACTGATGTGGTCCCAACGCACGCAGACTGGCTATACAAACTTTAGGACTTATTGGGAATGGAAAAATTGACAGCAGTTATTAGTCATACCCTACCCACGTTTGAGAAACGATGGGGAAAATGTATAAAACATCTATCAGGAGTATACCAGGAACTCACATGCCCAATATATTTGCGAGTTTTGCAGATTACGCCCACCAATCCAATGGACGATTCAGGGAAAAAGGAAGAGTGCTGACCTATTACCAATGTGAAACGAGCATGTACTACTCTTATTCATTTATTGTTTATTGATGAAGATTGTTTATGTTCCCCCTCCCTCTTCCATCTACCCTTCCTTACAACTTCCTCTTCTAATTCTTTCTGCTACCTTGCCGGCCAATGGATGTAGGTGATGGGAATTGTGAATAAACTCAATAAAATGTTACAACCATAAAATGGATTTTGAAGCTGCTGCGGAGCACTTGAAATGTTCGAGACGTAGGCCTGACGCAGTGTGCCTCAAGCATATGCCCTTCTGCTTGACTCCATTTAAGGGAGGGCCGGTGTTTAGCCCATCAAATCTGGGTGGCCTGTTCTTTCAAAATGGCTCCTCAAAGTCGTCAATAGTTTGACCCCATATAGCTTTGGTCCGATATTCCATTCTAACTGTGAATGTGCATCTATTGGGGTATTATCGCACTGACGATGGAAATCAATGTTGCTTTGCAAATGACGAAGGTATTTAGCTTGTCTGTGAGGGTAGTAACCAGGAATTAATGTAGCCGGGATGCAGCTAACGCAGAGTTCCTCTCCATAGGTATGGGCCAATTGCTTAAAGGGAGTCAGTTGGCCAGCTGTAGGTCAGTTAAAGAAAGGGCTGGGATCAGAGTCTTTGTGTTTAGTTTGTGCCTTATTATTGATGAATTAAACCTCTACCACATCTTGGCCTTTGTAGTCCCAAATCAAACTCCTGGGGAATGGGTGACATTTCATGTTGTCAGAAAGCGGAGTCTGTCTTCTTCTGAGTCTTATATAGGTGTAGATAGTTTAGGACAGTGCACATGCCATGCGGGACCTTGGCAAGGGATGTCATCAGGCATCGAGGGCTGCATGATGCTGCACTACGAACATTATTGCCAAGGTCATGCACTTTTGCATATCTCAGGAAAGCCTACATCAACTCTAAGTGCCAGCCTGAGTGCAATGCTTCAAATGTTGCTTCGGGAAAATGTTGTTTCCACCTGTTGCAGTACCCCTGGTGCTGAATAGATTTATGGTCCAGTTACATCTGGGGACATTTGAACTGAATTTGACTGTCTGGTGGGTGTTCTAAGGCTCTCTCAGGGGGAAGGCGGGGTTGTTTTTCACAGTTTTTGGCGGACTGTCTGGCGTCCAGGAAGGCGACTCTTCAGCAATAGTGTGTGTGGCAGTTGGATTTTTGCTATTCGTATAATTTCCCATGGGTTGCCCATTTTCCTGGTCAGTCGCACAGGCCAGGTCTGGGCGGAAGCTGGAACACCACCCTGATAGGCCTCACACTCATTTGAATTGGGGCTGCCACAGCAGTCCCAAAGATGGGCTAGTTGGGCCAGTGGCGCAAAGGTCTGGCAGATTGGGATCTGAATGCTACAAGTGCTAGGTGAGATTAAGCCTGTTGTAGGTGCCTGCCTTTAACTCCTTTTCTCTCTTTGCATTCTCCAGTTGATGCAGGTGAAAGGTGTGAGGAGTTGAAACAGCAGCTTGAAACCTTGTCGCCTACTGTGGACGTGGCGGCAGAAGTGGCTACAGGAGTGCTGGTGGGGGACCACTCATATGTGAGGCATGGCTAAGGTTTGTCTATCCCACAGGTGGTTACGCAGTCGGTCAGAGGAAGCAGGATGCCGGCTGACCTTTCTGTAAGGGAGCGCTGCGCTTGGTCCATTTGAGGATTGCATTGGGCTGGCTCCTAGGGAGTATTATGGTACATCCTGTCAGCAACGATTTAACGGACTTCTAACAGACAGACTTGGTTGTATTTGGTTATCATTGAGGTGGGCTGGCTCACAAAGAAGTTTACTTCAGTCGACATAGCACAGTCAAACATCATTCCCAGGTTCCCTTGGAGAGGTGGTAAATTGGTTGGAGCCCTCAGTGACTCTGTGCAGCTGGTAAACAATACGATGGGCAAGTAGTTTAGGTCAGTTAAGTTGTTGGTTATTTCCTCACGGTGCAACAAGGGTGAGCGGTCCACCTGTCAAAAGAGGGCAGCAAAATTGGCCTGGAGAATTAGTGCACATGGTTAGTTCATTGCCCGCGCTTCAGTAGGGGGAGGCCAGAAAGTAGGTGTGAGTTCATGATTGGTGGGACAGTTCGGGTCCATATAAGGCCCCCTTTAAGACCAAAGTAACAGCAGCAACACTGGACCCTCCAAGAGATGCTGGCAGCAAGTCGAAAGAAGGTTGCATTGGCACGGGGGGTCGGGCGGTCATTGACACGCGACCCTTACCTCCTACCCACTCGCACATGTGCAGAAGATGGATGTAGGGGGTGACGTAGGGAGGTATCCTAGCAGGCAGACGGGCCCCTTGCACAGGCATTCCTGGTATGGGAGGTCGGTGGGTGGGGGGGCCCTCCCCCTCCCAAAAGGAGGGATCCATCCATGTCCATTTGGTAGTGGACAAGGGGTTCTAAGAGGAAGGGTCCTGGAACCAGTCGTGATCACACTTGGGAAAGATGTTTGTGATGGATGCACAGGAACAATCTTAGCTATGGTTAGGTAACTCCTATGTATTAGTGACTCTGTTAAGGCTAGGACGTAACTCTGTAAGCAAAAAATGCAAAATTGGCAGTTACTGTGCATAAAATGACGAAATGTGTTTTTCAGTTTGTATGTTTTAATAATTACTACGGGGGAGCAAAGAACTTGATATTGTATTCACAGTCTCTGATAATGAGTGTGAAGGTGGTTGGGGACTTTTGGGGAGGGGGGTTTCCCAAGGGACATCAGCGTCTACCTGACTATACTTACTTAGGTATAATTCCACTTTAGCCTTTGCTTTGTGTCAGTGAATATATTTTTATACATATGTCAAGGAATCATAATTCTCACACATCACAGAATAACAATTTCGTCTCAAACGCCCTTTTTGGCCGGATTAGAATTAACACGGTCTGTGGTTTGAGGCCCTAGACATTTTCTGTGAAATTTAACTCATTCAGAACAATGTTGATAGTCTTAAGGTATAGTTGTGGCATACAATTTCGCAAAGGTCACGATTTTCCTGTGAATATAAAGGTTGCCACTTCTCACACTACTAGATATAAGTTAGAATAGCAGGTAACTCCATTAATGGGTAACAGCTTCGCCTGTTATTTACAGTGCTCTCAAATGTAGTCGCGCCCTATTAATCACTTTACTTAAAAACAAGTGATCACTGTTATTATATTTCTTGTTGGGATTAAACGAAATCACTGTTGATTCGCCATTGTGAGAGTCAGGAAGAAACTAAGAGCATCTTAGATCACTGTCCAATCAAATTTATCACCCAGTAGCTGGCCACGTGGTTACCAATAGAAAACCACTCGAAAGATTAAATACCTAACCGCCTGACACCTGGGACAACTGTATCTCACACTTAACACGAGTCATTCTTAACAATCAGATTGAGTTAAGGCTGGAAAAACAAATATACTCCCTAAATCGAAAAAAAAAATATCTTGTGGGTAGGGGAGGCCGGCTCAAACAAAATCACTTTCACAGCATGTGAAGACAAACTTGCTTCCAGCTCGCCCATTGTTTTCAGCCCATTCCTAGAATTCTTCGAGAGGAGGGCTATGACTCTACCTGCTAATTGTCCTAAATACTTACGCAAACAGATTAGGTGTCCCTGAGGCCTCAAGAGAGTTAGCCTAAATAGAGATAAGATGAGATAAGATGATTTTTGTTTGGAAGCAGGAGGAGTTTTGCTCCGCCCACAACATCCAGAGAGCCCCAATACACTGGCCGTGACACAGGAACCCATTATATTGACTTGCTTTTTTATAGAGCGCAATTCTGCGTTTTCTAAGCGTTGTAAATAAGAAGTGTATTTTTATTTCCCAAATTACTAGTTTCTTGAGGATGAAAGATCTACCTAGCCTTGCAGGGATTTGAATGGGGTTGGAGAATCTGGATTATTTTGTTTTCTCGTGGTAATTCCGCTGTAATTTCGCGTACTTACACAAATGCGGATTTCGCACACCCCTACTGGTGTGTTTGCACGCCTATAAATGAACATTGCAGCTTAGAGCCACCAAAGACGATCTGAAAACCCATTCAGTGCAGGGTTTTTTTAGGCCACCTTTCCTGCCCCCGTGTGATATTGGCTCATCTTCCGGTGACTGTGTAAAGGGAGCCGATATAATGTGACAGACAGTGGCACCATGTGAGTTGGCAGGTCTTTGTGTGGTACACATCAGTTCTCACAGTTCCCTTAAGACATTTTTGCTCCATCCAAGTTGCATGCGTAATTTGCAAGGTCTGCACAGGTGCAGGTGAAACTGGAAATTAGGTAGCTACAGGTAGACCAGCATTCGGGACCTGTGCAAGATTACGCTCGCCTGCTGTGATGACTGAGGCTTTTTGCCATTGCTAGTTTTTTTCAGACAGCAGCACCAAGCATATTAAAATTTTCAAGCCCATGCTTACATTTGGGAAAATGAAACTAGAAAGAACTGCATTCTAAGCACTATTGGCTGTGCTCTCAAGTTTACCAGGCCCATGCGTAAGGAGCTCATCCTCTCCAGGTTTTTTGCTTTGCAGTCTGGGACTTATAGTTCTGATTTTATAGGGGAATAAAAAAGAACTACACGTCCCAGAATGTAGGATGAACCGATGGCGTGGATGAGCTACTCATGCATGGCTCTATTATACTGGCGAGCTCTGTATTGGATGAAGGAAAGACCAGCTGAAAGTCACCCTCATGCTTCCAGTTGACAAATACATACACGGTATAACTCAAATTGGTTTAAGGTATGGTGACGTTTTACTGGATAGCCTGGCCTTTTATAAATTATATCCTTTATTATTGTTTTATATTTAGTCCGTGTGTGTTTGGATTGCTCGTTTTATTGCTATGCTCTAACATGTTTTTTTAAATTCCTGATTATTGTTACTGTGGCTTCTGTCGCCGATACATCTGTCATCTTACACGTGAATTGTAATCGTTCTGTTTTTCTTTTTTATGAGTGTAATGGCTGAGACTCGTGCCTTTCAATTTATGGGCGCCTCTGGGCATGTTAAATGACACAGTCCAGATGTGTGATGACATTTGCATGATTTCCACTGCCTTTAAACTGTCTTTGATTACCCATCTTTACCTCGGGAGATTTTTTTATTAACATTACTTGAGAGCATAGCAAAGAAAGCTCCTAATACACGATTTGTATCTAATCGAGTAGACATGACAAATACTGTATTTAACAGTGGCTTGTTGGATGGTGGGGCCGATAATCAGGGAGGATGGTAATTGACGCTTTTGGGAGGGTGGGGGTGGGGGTTTTTCCTGTGAAGCCTTCTGTCTGTTTAATAGGATAACATTAGCCTGAGTGGTTTGGTGTTTGGAGAGGTTATGATATAATTGGAAGAGCCTCCGGGGTTCGCTGCCGGACAAGTCAATCCGGTGGAGACATGGGAGGCCACGGGCCCCTCAGAAGTACAAGGCGCCCTTCTCCCTGTACCAATTAGACACAATTATATCTCCCAGTTTCTGCTTGCTTTTGAATTTCCTGGCTTTTATCGGGTCTCAAAGAAATAGAGTGTAAAATATAGACAGAGTTCATGCATAATGGCAGATTGGCGGGAACCTGTTAAACATGATTTAAGGCACGTGATTTACTTATAAATCGATTTGGTTTAACCCAAACCAGTATTAAGTGGAACAAAAACTTCAGGGATTTTTGAAATGCTGATGTCTCTTCCCAAGGGACTGTAAGAAACTGATTATCTTAAAGAGTGAGATGCCTATTAGTCTGGGGCCAAATTGACAGTCCTATTTTGTATTCCATAAAATGAGATGATCTTAGTGCGACATAAAGTGCAATTCTCAGAGTGCGCTCTAATGCTCTGTCAGTGCACGAGAGAAATGTCTGGAACAGCGGAACAAAAATACAACGGTGGCATTAACTTCCCATCCACTGAAGGTATTTTAACTGATTTAGCCTTGAACCATATTGGAAATTCCCCACTGAAAAAAATAATTTGTTTAAGGCAAAAAGAATACAACTAACCTAAAAAATGTGCCATTTGCTATGTTTCTTTTTCTTCAATTGTATTTAAATCACTAATCTAAACTATACATGATTCGTGAAACCATATAAATCAATTTACGATTTCATATGTACTTATTGCCACTGTGTATACTTTAAGGGAAAGCTTGCATAATGAACAAGTGCATACAAGGGGACAGATTTATCAATACTTTGGCCCAGATTTACAAAGGCGTCACGCAATGCAGCGCGACACCCAAAGGTACCGCACTGCGTTGCGTGAAAAGGAGAGAGCATGAGAGTGCCATATCTACAGAGATATGGCCCTCTCCTCCCCTCTCCTTACTGCCAGCACAGAATTTCGCTGCCGAGTGCCACGTGCACACCTTTCCGCCATAGTGCAAGGGTGTGTGCGTGAGTCTAGCATAGGTTTTGTACTGAAAGTGTACCCTTCCAGCACTAAATACTATGACAAGACAAGTCTTAAAACTTTCCTACTTTGTATCCATGCTGTACATAGGCCTGGGTGGGCAGAGCTCACAGAGTTTTCACCACTCCCTGCTCCCCCAGTTCGGCAAAAACTCCACCTACGCGACTTGGCAGAGTTTATCAGCGCCTGGCCCAAAATTGCCCAGAATCACAGGATGTGTTGAGTAGACACAATTTGATTTTTCTTTCACATTGGTATTCTTTTTAAACCAGCTGTTGTCATTATGTGGAGATGGGTTGCTAGGGCTTCTTTCGAAAGAATGTTGCACTTTCATGCTTCCTGAGGGTTTTAAACTTTACTCTGCGCCATTCTTCCCATGTCCCCGAGGTGTGAATGTCTGGGAAGTTCCCTGCTCTCCCCCGGGATTCCGAGAGGCGCAGCAGAGTGGTACAGTGGGCAGAAGAGGATGGATGAGGATGAGAAGGAGAGGCTAGCGCTGAAGTGACAGGAGTCTGCAGCCGTGCAACTATGCATGTGAGTAGTAGCGGCTCGTGGATGGAGTGCTGCGGGGCGGGGGAGGAGCAGGGTGGGGGGTAGTAAACTACGGCATATGGCCGAACAGTAGTAAGTAAACAAATAAATAAATAAAACGAATTTCGTGGCACGCGCTGCATCGCATTTGGCAATGCAGCGCGCGCAATGAAATTAGTTTTTTTAATATATTTGTTTACTTACCTCTGTTCTGCCGTATGCCGTAGTTTACTACCCCCACCCTGCTCCTCCCCCGCCCCGCCCACCACCCCGCGGCACTCCCTCCACGAGCCGCTACTGCATGTGAGTGAGGGGAAGCAGTAATGCAGAGGTAACTTTGTGAATGCGGGGAGAGCATGTGAAGAAGTGGCAGGGCAAAGGGGTCATGAGCAACGCGCAGGTGCAAATGAGTGTGGAGGGAGCTGTAAATGTGACCTTAGGCTTTTATGCGCTAGGGTTGTGGGGAGCGCAGAGAGAGGGTACTAACGTTCCACTATCTCTGAGAGGAATTTCAGAAAGCCCGTTTCCTGTACCCCTTGTCGAGACTGCATACATCCTGTCCACCTTATCTGCCCTATATCAAACTGTGTGAACTAAACAGGTGTGAGCCTGCCTGTCAGATTTTGGAGGCCATGTGAATGATAGATTAGAAACCCCATACCCTACTTCGAGGAACTGAAGGACCCACCTTGTGGCCAGAGTGCAGTTATCCCATCATAACTTAGGCTGTGCAGTGCCTCGTTCTCTACATAACTCTACGACAGTTCCCAGTGGTAGAGAACAGAGCTGCTGCATGTACTGGTCTTGTTCCCAGGGGTCTCCCGCTACATCACATGGTCTGAAGGACAAGGAAGCGCCCCATACACATCTGTAGTGCTTCGATGCTTAGAGTGAGGTGTCGATCCTCTCAGCTTTTCCAGCCTCCTCCCGGTGCATTCTGGGTATGTCAATCCTGCATTCCTATAGTATTTGTCTGCAGGTCCCATAATATTAGAACCATAGAAAGGGTGTTAAACGAGACTCCTCTGCTGACTGGAAGACATTGACGGTGTGCCTTGGATCCTGTGCAACAGTGCTCAACTGTGTTTTGGCGGGCTGCTACGTTCTGCGGGCTCAAGAAATGCGAACTGTGGGCATGTGCAGGGATTGGCCACTATAACAGACCATTGTGACATGACAACTGCAATCGTCACACCTTTAATTAGGAGACATGCCGAAGACGTAATACTGTGTGCATGTAGTGTACAGAACTTTGTAAGGGGTGCTGGTTCCTTTCGTGTACCACATGCAGCTGTCAAGCACTGCATTGAAAACAGACATTCAGGCCAAGTCTGCTCCCGTTTTAATAGTTCGCATCTCCTTTAGTTATATGAGCCCCAGATAGCAATGATTGCAATTTTATTGTGGTCGGGTCATCTGGAACATGAAGCACTTGACAAAACAGCAACCCCTCAGGTCTGCCGGGACCCGCGCTTTGAGTGGGCACATGTATTGGCAAGGCGCAATAGGTCACGGTTGTCATGCACTCTCTTAGGTACCACTGAGTGGGGTGGTCCGTTGACGGTAGCTGTTACAGGTACTGGGTGTTGTGGGTGAGTTGTAAGGAGGTGACTGTGACCAGTCACTGTACAGTTGTTTTTTACTAGCTTACTTTGCACATATTTATAGTTCCATTCACAGGAGGTGACGTGGGTCGTCCAGGTTCACACAATGTGTCGATCAAGTGATGAAAGGACAAGTCTCCTGTGTGCAGGGTCAACAATTAATGCTCTATTCTTGTTTTGGGGCCGTTGGCCAAGTGCGGGGCTTAAAAAACAGGTCCTTGGTTCTGCCTTTAATTTCTTGTCTTAGTTGCACCCTAAGGAAAGCAGAGGTTTAGGGAACAACACACGAAGGTGTGAACATTTTGCCTGTAAATTGGTGTAAGGGGGTGCCACCGAGCAATACTCTGCCCGCAGGCAGAACTCTGCAGAATTTGGTGGAGTTTTTCAGCAACTCCGTGGAATTCCGCGGAGTGAAACTCCTCGAGCTCCAACCAGACCTATCTGTACAGTGCTGCAGACATGCGAAGTTGGAAAAGAAAGGAGAAATGAAAACATTTCTCCTTTTAATGCCTGCTTTCCAGCAGCATTATTTTTTGGCTCAAAACCCTGTCTACTAATGTTAGTAGAAAGGGTTTTGCATCAAAAAGCATGGGTGGTTGCATGGGAATGCCATGTTCCCCCATTTAAGGCCCCCTTGATGCTAAGTAACGCTTCACGCTGGTTTGCGTTACTTTTCCTTTCAAACCAAAGCAAATACCAATTTGCGTTGGTGTCTGAATCCCTTAAACTGTTTTGCATCGGGTTTGCATTAAAAAAGAACCGCAAACCCAACACAAATGCCATAAAGTGACAGAAATAACGTCTTGCACAGCTTTGCGCTACTGTGCGCCAAGAGGCATCCCATGGGGAGTACTTGGGCATTCCCACTCTCCCACGCATGCTTTGTGGCACACAGCCCTATCTACTAAATTTTCTAGACAGTGCTTTGCATGAAAAAATAATGCCACCTTAAGGCAGCTGCTAAGTAGGAAAGTCTTTTTATTTCTCCTTACTTTCACATATTACATGTGTGCTGAAGTGTACAGCACAAATCCACAATGTGTGAAATATGTTTAAGTTTGCCTAGGCATAGTATTTCGTTCTATAAGGGTACTCTTCCAGTACAAAACCTATGCTAGACCGCACACATACATCTGTGTGCTATGGTGCCTAGGCGGCTTATTTGTGTGCCAGCACTGGGGAAGATGGCAGCAGCACCATGTCTATATGGTTCTGCACTGCTCTCTCCTCCTAGTACAATGTAGCATAGCAATCTTGGTTGCACTGTTTTTTTTAATAAATCTGCCCCAAGGTGTTTAAAACAATCATGACTGCAGGGCTGGAATCTGGCCCCAGAACTGTAGGAAATAAGGATGAAGTAAAGAACACATATACTAATGCCTCATATAGCTATGCTGATGACTGGATTATATATGTGAAATCATAATTATGGCAAATCTTTTGTTCCTTGGAACAGTACTTTCCTTACTCAGGTATGCTTATCCCTCAAGACAGGCATCATCAGGTCAACCACACGCCTTGATTGAAGCAAAGCCCAGTGCGCCTAGATTTATGCTCCTTAATTTTATCCAGATTACAAGAATCCCAACTTCCCAATCATCGTCTGCTGCCTTAGTTGTATTTCAAAATACTGGGTAGAGAAGTATTTACTACACATATGTCAGCTCCAAAATATCAACTACTGGTATAACACCAAGGTGAGCATAAGGAAGTATTGATTTTGTATTGTAACTCTCCATATCCACTTACCTTGACGATATAGTGCAAGCCAATATTTTGGAGTCGATATATATGTGTAGGTTGATATTAAGGACTCAATATTTTGCTACCACACGCCTGCTTTACGCCCAAGCAAAATCCTCAGAAAATCACCAATGACCAATCACCCCACCAAGTGGGTTGTAAGAACTACATCAAGGAAAAGAAGACTTGGCGTAATGAGAATTACCTCTACAACCTCTTCACTTTCCCAGTCCTTAATAATAAATTGGACCACACCTCTGAGATGGGAACCACTGGATTTTCCCAGAAGGTAGGAAATTACTGCTGTGAGATCTCTGCATGTCTTCTTTGCCCTCCAAAAAGAAGGTAAGAATTTAGAACTTTAATGGTTGCATGTAGTATGCAGTACAGTATGCAACAATAATACGGAGCACTGGGAAGGAGATCATAGTTCTTGAACTTTTTGTAGCTACTGGTCCGTGTTGGAATTAGGAGATGAGTCAAAGTACTCTGCTTTGCCAAAGGTCGGACCTTGTGTTGCATTTGCCTGGGTATCAGTGTTTTATGATGAGAACCAATCAGGTGGCTCACAGCAGAGGAGATAAAGATGCAGGTGTGGTTGAGTAAATCGCCACAAATGCCCATGTGCAGGGGTTCAACACACGCCCCTGTAGCCCTGGCGGTGCATAATGATCTCCCAGCCCTTCAAGGGGCCTCAACCCCTTCAGGGACCCCATTCAGTCCAAAGTCAATGAGTATCTTTGAGATATGAGAGACTTGGGCGGCCTCATTATATTCTGCATGGGTACCCCATCATTTTGCTTACACCACTGCACATGTGCCCTGTACTCAACTAGTGTGTGTGCATAGAAGTGAGACTCAAATCAAGTGTTGTGATGACTTTCACATCTCTATTAGATACTTTCAGTTTCCCACTGCAGGTGGTGTAGGACACCGATTTATCTATAAAAGGAGCACAGGGAAAACTTAAGACTGCAAGTAAAGTAGTGCTAGTGGTAGCTGTTTAACCCTTTGGGTGCCCTGGACATAATGGTTATGTACTCAGCAGCAGTGCTGCCTTGCCGAGGATGTAATCATTGTGTCCTGGAACCCGCCCACGGTGTAAGTGCTGGCGCTCCCCCGTCGGCCGCCTACCTACATGCCCCCACCGGGGGTGGCAACGGAAGCGCTTCCGCTGCCACCCCTGAAGTTTATGTGTGTGTGTGTGTGTGAAGTTAAGTTCAGCTGTCGGTCTGCCTGTACTGGTGTTTGGCTGGTGGTGTGTGTACACTGGCGCATGGCTGGCGGTGTGTGTGGACTAACGCTTGGCTGGTGGTGCATGTGGACTGGCGGTTGACTTGCAGTATGTGTGGACTGGGGATTCGCTGGCAGTGTGTGTGTTCTGGCGCTTGGCTGGCAGTGCGTGTGGACTAGCGCTTGGCTGGTGGTGCATGTGGACTAGCGCTTGCCTGGCGGTGCATGTGGGCTGGAGTCTGGCTGGTGGTGTGTGTTGACTGGCGCTTGGCGGTGGTGTGTGTAGGGTGGCACTTGCTTGGCGGGCAGTGTGTGTAGACTGGCGCTTGGCTGGCGGTGTGCGTAGACTGGCGGTGTGTTGGTGACTGGTAGCCTGGACTTGCTTGATGTGTGTTTGTCAGTTGTCTGATGTTTGTGTGCTTGGTGGTGAAATTGATGTGTTAGTCCTGTTGGCATATGAGAGTGATGGGCCCTAGAGTGGCGCTGTTTGTAAATGTAAGTGTTGTATTGTGTTGGGCCTCCAGCTGGCAGTGTGAATGGTTTTCTGTGTCTGACGCATGAAAGGCGTGTGAATGGACTCTAAAGCGGTTGGTGCCTTGACATGTCTTTACAGCTAACGAGCTGTAAGTCAGTGGTTCTTTGATCTAATGTTGACATTTTTAACAATGACTTTTGCGGATTGTATTTCATAAAGTCATTGGTGAATAAAGTTTTTTTTAGCCTTTACTTAACCTTGTGCCAAATCCAACCAGAATGCCTGGGATCGACTAGCGAATGGGTGTGCAGTAATGTTTTGGTGTTTTTTTGTGCTTTTACTGTCAGTGCATACTTTCTCTGAAGTTAACACCTTTTGCTCTCACATCTTTTTGGAAACTGGTCACAAGGGAATAATATCTGATATGCTTTGTGTGGATCCCACAATGTTTACTTACCCAAAAGCCCTTGTAAATTTGATTCATTGACAAAACATATTGTTTCCTCACATTTCGATGTGGGAAAGTTGTAGGATCACTGGGCTTGCACAAATTTCCTACCACCCAGCATTCCCCCAGATCTCCCAATAAAAATGCTACCTCACTTGAGTGGGTGGGCCGAGTGCCCGTGACAGGGATGGGCCCAAAACATATTGTGGAGGCATCAAAATTATCGATCACAAAACAACCTGGTTTTGAAAGGGGGTTACCTGCATTGTTGGTCCCGGGCTCGGCGGCCATCTAGGTAAACCTACCAAACCCAGACATTTCTGAAAACTAGACACCTGGAGGAGTCCAGGGAGGTGTGGCTTGTGTGTATCCCCCAATGGTTTCCTACCCAGAATCCCCTGCAAACCTCAAATGTAGCTAAACAAATCACATTTTCCTCACATTTCTGTCTGGGAAAGTTGTGGGATCACCGTGCCGGCACAAGTTTCCTACCAACCAGCATTCCCCTAGGTCTCCTGATAAAAATGGTATCTCACTTGTGTGGGTGGGCCAAGTGCTGTGACAGGGAAGGGGCCAAAACGTATTGTAGAGGCATCAAAATTATTCATTACAAAACGACCTGGTTTTGCAAGGGGGTCACCTGCGTTTTTGATCCCGGGCTTGGCAGCCATCTAGGCAAATTACCAAACCCAGACATTTCCTTCAACTTTTTCTTACTCAGAATCCCCTGTAAACCTTACATTTTGCTAAAAAATCTGTTTTTCCTGGAGGTTGAAAGCACAAACAAATAGGAAAAATAGGCTATGCCCCAGTAAAATGCCAAATCTGATTAGAAAATGTTGGTTTTCTGACAAAAGTCTACCTGTTCCTGAAAGCTGGGAAGATGGTGTATTTGACACAGCAAACCCTTTGTTGATACCATTTGCAGGGAAAAAAACAGACGCTTTCTTCTGCAGCACTTTTTTCCATTTTTTAAACAATCCCACAATTTTGCTGTATTGTGGCTAATTTCTTGGTCCTTGTCAGCAGGGGAATCCACAAACCCTAGGTACCTTTAAAATCCTCAGGATGTTGGAAAAAAAGGACGCAAATTTGGCATGGATACCTTATGTGGACAAATTGTTATGGGACCTAAGTGCAAACTACCCCAAATAGCCAAGTGGCGGGGGTAGGGGGGTGAAAGGCCTGGCAGCGAAAGGGTTTATGCATTTGCTAATGCAAGCATGCATTGAAATGTAAGAAGAATAATCACTGGTGCCTGCAGTAATGCAGGACTACTCTTGAGGATAAATCTTGTTCATCTCCAATGAGAAAGAACTGCTTCAGGATCAGAATCACATATCCTCTGTGTACCCAGGGTGAGGCAAGTTAATGCAGAGGTTATGGGGTTTATAGCTGGCAAGAGAGACAAAATGAAACAGGGAAGAGAACATGATCTCCTCTAGAGAAATCGAAAGATTTGGAATCCCTGGCTCAGCAAGAGGGATGCTGAAAGAATGAAAGGGTCTAGAAGTTGAGCAAAAAGGAATGCATGTTTCTAGAATGCAGCGGCATCCCATGACAGCATATGGTTCATCTGTTGAAGTTAGCTCAGGTATGCTAATTAAATTTTTTGTCAATTAGTGCACATTTTATGAAAGTGTTCCTAATTGAGAATACAGCAAAATATGTTTTGCACTAATGTATAGCTGTGATTTTCATTAGATTGCATTCTGAAGGGTAACGTCTCAAATATGTGTCTTACAGACTAAAATAAGCGTGAATGGTAACAGCCATAATTTTACCTGAATAAAAAGACTGTTTTAAATTTGTGTGGAACGCCTTCAGCATAAGATTGCAGCACTGTGAAAGTTCCTCTACATCACTCCGGGCTACCAATCGGGACCTCAGGATTAATATCATGCAAATCCAGCTGTGAAGTGGGCAGCCACAAAGGGACAGACACCAGAGGCTATGTCCCCTGAATACTCAGACCCCAACCGCCAAGAAGGCGATGGACGGAGTTGGATCCTGGCTCTGTCTGTGGGTCAACATGGAAGTTGCCGTGATCTGATACCCAGTCCCATAGAAAGCCCACTGTGCATAACCAGGATTAGGTGAATGGCAAGTTTGAAATCATCTTGAGAGCTGACCCTGCCCACTAGGACCTTACGAAGAAGCAGAGACAAGCAGCAACAGAGCCTGAAGGAGCTGTGCAGAGATATGGCCGATATCAAAGCTGATATGCAGAAACTGGACCAGAGATCAGAAGCTTAGGAACGTTGGAGCGTGGTCTTCAACACCACTCTACAGCTAGAAAGTATTCCCGACTCATGGAAAGGCTCCATAATCAATCCGATTTTCAAAGAGGGTGACAGCCAACATCCTGAAAATTATCGCCTCATTACACTTTTAGACACGGAGGCGAAGCACTTTGCATCCCTTCTACTAGCCAAGTTATCATTTTGAGTAGAAGAAATAAACATTATTCCGCCTAATCAAACTGGGTTCGCACAAGTTGGTGGTAGGACAATTAATATCTTAGCATTCTCTGTAATAATGGATAAATTAAAGTTGAACAAGCAAGTGACTTATCCTTGCTTTGTGGACTTCAAAGCTGCATTTGACTGTGTGCAGCATAATCTCCTCTGACAGAAATTGTCAAGCTGGGGCATTTCTGAGCACCATTTAAAAGCAATATAGATGGTCTACACAGGTACTTGGGCAAGAGTGAGAATAGGGGATGGCTCCTTCTTGTCCAGGAAAACAGACACCTCCCAGGGTCTAAAACAGGGATGCGTACTGGCGCCATATTTGTTCAATCAATTTTTGGCAGACCTGATCCCAGCCCTGGGCGAGGTAAATCGCCATGCCCCAAAACTAGGGGACCTTCATATTTCTAATCTCCTGTACGTAGACAACGTGATTCTCCTCAATCAAACAAAAGTCGGTCTACGACGCCTAATTGACAAACTATCTAATTACTCAGTAAATGATGGCATGTCAATAAACCAAAAGAAAACCAAAGGCATGGATGTGAGTAACGGAATACAGAAAAGACATAAATGGTATCGACAAGGACATCAGTTGGAATCAGTGAAAACCATGGAGTTTTATTCGATGATAAAGGCTCCTTTCACCAACACAGGCAGGAGCTAGAAAGGAAGGGTACTACACTAATTCTGTCATTTCAAACATTACTGATGGCCTATGCCTTTTACCTTTGCTAAAGGTAATAGCAGCAAAATTAACTCCAAGCCTATACTATGAAAGTGAAGCTTTACAAGGCAAAGACGCAATGACCTTGAATTCAATCATTACAAAAACTTACAAATTGCTTTTTCATCTCCTCCCAATACTTCACCAGCCCAGATAACACTTGAGTTTGGCTTAGCAAATCAATTGATTGCCAGAAACGGGGAATACATCAAAGTATGGAAGAGAGTACAGTCAGCGTCGGCCAGTCAACTAAATAAAGCTCTTTGGCACGAAATCCAAAAAAGCCAAAATGCTCCTGCCCTCCGGTATCTACTCTCGGCTATTGATGACTTGGGTGTTCAAACATTATGGGATACAACCCTTCCCCATGGGTCGCTCAAAAAATAATAATTGGCTTAATGAAAAAAATCCCTGCAGTCAGGGATAAAGAGGGACTATCAGCCAGATTCCATACTTGGATGAACCTACACGACTATAAAGTCCTTAAACCTCAGCCTTACCTGGAGACCAGGTGGTCCAATCAACTAAAAGAGCACTTTATCAGGCACCGGTATTCTGGTAAATAGCCAAGTGTATAAGGGAACTGGCAGTGATGCACTAAACCTGGGGTAATCACAGTGAGTGTCTGAACAGGAGGAGAAGCATATCAAAAACAGATGAAGGTTGAACTACTTGAGTACTTCTCAAAATGCAATAAAGTTGGATCCCCTATTAATGTTTTAGACTGGACAAACAGAGAGATGAAGCATAGCTGCTATGTCCACCAAGGCTGCAAAGGAAAGACTCCATAGATTTAGGCAAGCAATGGAATAGGGTATAGTCTTGGATAGCGGACGATGGAGAGGGTCATGACTTGAGCATGGTGGAGGGCGCTGGGCCGGTGTCCATTGAGCTACCCTCTCTGTCATCCAGGAACAACTGGAGGTCTCTTGGCTCGCTGAAGATATGATGTCCCCCATCTGCATGGACTTTAAATTTTGCAGGCCTGATGAAATAGAATTGTATGTTCGAGGCTTTGAGTCTGGTGCGAAGAGCGAAGCCCTTCCTTGTCTCCACAGTAGGTAATCCTGAGAGACGTCGATTTTGTAGCCTTTCCATGGTATATGGTTGTTTTTACGCACATGGTTGAGGATCAGCTCTGTATGTTGGTATCTCAATGGGCGGCAGACTATCTGGCGTATGGTATTTCTGTTATCCGATTTGAATGAGAGCACTTGGTGGGCTTTTTCAAGCTCAAAGTCTTTTTTGAAGGAAAGGCCTGTCATTTGAGGAATCCATTTTTCTAAAAGGTCTATGTATGAGACTGATGAGTCTTCCGACCAGTAGCGGCTGCTACTTAACAGCGGTAGGGAGAGGGGCGGGTCCCGGGGGGCGGAGGGAATGAAAAGAAAAGAAAATCACTTACCTGTGTGCCGCCACTTGTCGGTCCTCTTCGCCCGCTTCCAGGACTCCAGGGGCAGGAAGCAGGAACAGGAAGCACCCAGGCTTCCAGACCCCCCTAGCCAATCATGACGCTGTTGATAGCAGCATTGTGATTGGTCTGAGTACCGAGGTTCAATACTCAGAGTGGGACTGAAAGCCTAGGCATGTTCTTCACAGAGGATGTGCAACACAGCCCAGTGGAGAACAAGCTAAGTGAGCATGACTGTTTGGCCAGCCAAACTGTCATGCGCACTTACAGAGCACCACCACTCCTTCCCCTGCTCCTCTGACACAGCCCAGCTCAGCCCCACCCCTAACCAGGTGAGCAAGGACGGAAAAACAAAATGATAATAACAATGCGTTATTATAATTGTATTTTTCCTTTTTCACCTGCTCACAGAGCAGTGGGGTGACGCTCCTCCACCTTAGCAGAGGAGCCGCCCCTGCTTCCGACCCCTTGGGCTATCCAAAAATGCACAGGTTCCCCACTGCGATTTTTATCTTCCAACTCAGCTACATCCTTTCACAGGGTCTTGGTGGTGATCTGCAATTTCTTAATATCCTTGATTGAGAGGGTTGACTTATCTTCCAGCGTGCTGATTCGTGCCTCTGCTTCCGACATCATGATGTTGATAGAGTGCCAAATCATGCCCCTCCTATAGTTATTTAAGTATCTTGTCCACGGTGCCTCTCACTTTTGTCTTGCTTTTGACAGGTGAGTCAAGGAGCGGTGGTTCTGCCTTGGAGCGCTTATTGCCTGGTTTGGCCTCTTTTTCAGCCATGATTTTCCCAGGAGCTGGGCGATTCAAATTGCCCACCACGATTGCGCACTGTTTAGTTGTAAAGATGGAATGTTGAGATTAGGGTGCCACAATAATGAGAGAGGCGAACAACGTGTGTGGGTACCACATACATCTGAAATAAGGGTTATAATCAGTGGTGTTGGGCTGCAGAGGTACAGAATTTGGTCAGTGGAGCTGTACTGGATGCACCTTGAAGTGAAGTACCAGCGAAGGAGTTAGGTTGGATAAACCTTGAACTAATGTTCTAGCTGTCTGAAGGGACCCAGCGCACCGTGAGATGAAAGGCACAGCAGATACAAATTCAGAGCATAGACTTAGAGCCACAGGGACCTCAGACGCTCCAGTGATCACCAACAAAAGGCAACGATCAAATAGGCTGAATTGTAGTGTTCCCAGAGGTGGTGCTATGCACATTAGAAGCCTCATATTGCCTTAGTGGACGCATTTCAGTGTCTTACAGTTCTTGGCATTTTTTGACTGTATTTTGAACTGGCATTGTTTGACTGGGTTTAGAACTGTATTGGTAGAGGCTGTGATAAGAGCTGTGCCTTAATGGAGATCGCAGTGGTAATTTAACTAGTCCTCTAAGCACCTGTAGATTCCAGCCATGAGGGACGGCTCAGGATATGCACTGTGCCTCGTGGGTGGCCTCCATTTTAAGGTCAGGCAAAGCATGGGTGAGTTACATAAGAATCCCCAGCTTGAAAAGGCAATCTCTGCGCACATATATGGCTCACCAGCTGCTTGTGATCAGGTGATCGCCCAGGGGCATGAGGGGTCCTTCAGAGCTGCTTACTTGAGAATTCCTGCATCAGATGTCCCCATGTTGTGTTTGGATCACTCCGAGACATTGTTGTTGCTGTCGGCCGCGGCAGCAGGAGCACCGTAGGTAGGATGCCATTAATCGCGTCGTCCAAGCCATGGCCCCCAAATGTTTGATTTTTAATTTTGCTTTTTTATGTGTATATTGTTATCTATATGGTAATATTATTTAATTTTCTAAACAGTCGTAGACAACTGAGTAGACATTTCAGACTCCCAGGGATCTGCAGAACACACGTTAAGAACAACTCATCTAACCACTGATCTAAACTGTTTGATATTGTAAGTCCTACACTATATGAAACTTTGGTAGTGCCCATTCACCCTTTTAAAAGGATCTAGATTTTCTTATCCCAGCGGAGCCTATGTCTTTAATCACCTCAAAAAAAAAAAAGAATTAACAATTGATTGTAGGTTTTGTTAACTCCTTCTTTTCAAAATATAGTGGGACTGCTTCAAATACAAACCATTCTTAGACAGAATTGTAATTTTAAAAAAATTCATTTTTCCCATCAGTTTGAGAAGGGTACCATACATTTTTGTAAGTAATATTATAACCTCGTCTGAGACTCTTTTCAGTTTATTATAGGTCATCATCTCTATCTTCAGGACCACCAAAATAGCTGAACTTATCTTTCACATAGAGAAACTGTAGAGGAATTGTAAATACAGTTCTGATACATTGTTTATGACCATTTTGTAAATTTTTTAGCCTGAAGAGTCTGAAAAACCTTCAATTCCATTCTACAGTTTGTGAATACTGACCTCAGGATTAGCTAGGTTGTTGGTGAATAATGCAACCTCTTTTTCCCAAATCCCTAAAGTTTCCACTGTCTCTTTTATCTTCAAGTGGTGGATTCAGTATACATATCAAATGGAGTGGGGACAGTGGGAAGAGCTGAAGGCTCTACAACTGGCAGACAAACATATAAAGAGCTCATGTGGGTTAAGTAGAGACATAAACACCCCTTGCCTGCTGAGCACCCCGCATGGATAACCACCACACAAATTTTAGCACCTTAGACAAGAATTGGTCATCATGTGTGTTAGAAAGGTATCCTTTTGCCCTGTTCACCCCCATTTTTTGCTGAATGATACTGGTGGCAACTGACTCTGACAGTACCCTGTGCTTTGCTAACCAGGTCCAGGGCCAGTGCTATGTTTAAAAAGGTAAATGTAATAGGGTACACTTACAATTGGCAATGACAGACCCTATAAGTCCGTTGTAGATAATAAGGCCAAGGGGTGGAATCTACCTATAGGTCCCCAGTAGATAATGGGGCATGGATGTTTAGAGGCCCAGCAGATTTCCCGCACTTGCATGTGTGCGCTGCTGTGTGCCTGCTGTCCTTTTAAAGGCTCTTCTACCTTGCAGCCTGTCTTTAAAAGTATATTCTGATAATTGGTATTGACAGACCCTATATGTCCCTAGTATAAAATAATGCCAATTGGGTTCAAACTACCAGAAGATTTCCTGCAGCTGCATGTGTGTACTGCTGAGTGCCTGCAGTCATTTTAAAGGCAGCCTGGCCTTGCAGATTGTCTTTAAAAGTAAATTGTGTGCAAATTCAACTTTAGGGGTATGGGCACTTTAAAAGTGTCAATCTACTTTATTTGTTATATATTAGGCACCTCAAGGTCTCCCCGAGGTATCCCAGGGGCCATGTAACTATAAGCAGGGACCTTATAAAAGATATTTTATATGCCCTGGTGAGGGAAAAACTGACCATTGCATTTTTCCCCATTGAGGATACTTAGCTTCATAGGCTAACATTGCAATATTTTATTCAGGTATAACAATTGCTAGGAAAGGAGGAAAATGTCATTCAAGGACTTAAAAGATTGGTATTGTTGAAGTCAACAACTTGCCACTGTTGAATTTATCATAACTAGCACAGAATAGAAGTTATAGAACTTTCGCTTTTGTCAGCCAAATTCCAGCCTTCAAGTCGTCTCTGTTATGTTATGTTATAGGTATTTCTAAAGCGCGACGGTTACCCGAAGGTGTACTGGCGCTAGCTACTATCCACTGGGTGAGTAAGTGGTAGACAACAATTACAGGTTAAAGAGCCAGGTTTTTAATCCCTTCATATATGTCAGGAGGTTCGTGGTGTTTCTCAGGTGAAAAGGAAGGTCTCTGCTGATTGGTCAGCCTTAACAGGCTTAGCCAGGCTGCTTTGATTAGGTGATCAGTGGCCTGGCCAGAGCAGAGGTTATCTGATGTAGAGAGCTCTGCAGCTGAGGTGGATAATGAGGGGGCTGGGTAAATCAAACTGAGCTCAAAGAGAGAGCAGATCAGAACAGAATGCCAGGCGTACCTATCTCGACATCCTGTGCCCCAGCCAGATGGCAGGCTTAGGAGAGGAGTTTGCAGAGGTCAGGGGAGGAGAGTCAATTCAAATGAGCCACACTGGGGGTTGGTTTAGACAGCTCTTACTCCTCTGGAGAGAAATCATCCATGTTGGATTTTGGAAGTGCAGTGCTTTGTGGGACAAGAACATGCCACACTTTGGGGGAAGTTGTCAAGCTTTTGGGTGGCATCCAGCATGTCATTGGACAGAGGTGCCCCTCTGCTTGTTGCCCCAGAACATTGAATAAATATGTGGTAGCTGAATAGTCTCTCAGATCTGCTGCCTGAAACTACAAGGAGAAGACGGACTGCCCTGCTGGAATCTGGATTTGCACCCAAAGGCCTGCACTCTGACTGACTGCGCCTGCTGCACAATCTGGTACTACAGTCCTGGTGACCGTGCCTTGCTTCAAAAAGAATTAAGTAGTGAAATCCATGCAAGCTCCAGGTTAACAGAGCCCACCTGCATCAGCTCCACCAAGAGTCCCCATCCTGGAGTGCGTCCAGTGGACTTTTAAGCATTTGGCCAGGTGCATTGTGGGGATTGTAGTCCAGACATCCCACGGATCATCTAGGAGAATACAGACCTTTGGATTGGTGTTTTGGACACTTTGAACCTACAAGGACACTTTCAGGAAGCACCTCCTGAAGTTTGGAAAACTTTGGAGAACTTTTGTGAAAAAGCTCCATGAGGTGACCGGACCGACGTTGAGAGTCAAGCTGTCTACATTCAACTGCGAACTGTCCAGAATTTCAGGTTCATCCCGCTGAAAGCTCTGGAGCTCAAGACTTCCAGGATTTGACCGGGGCCTCGCAGAAAGTCAAGCCGGCGAACCCTCACCAAATCCGGCCTGCTGAGGAGGGTCAAGTGACTTCAGAAGAAAAAGCTCCATAGAAGTTTGTATGAAGGTAAAATCTTAACATGGGCCTCCCGCGTAATGTATCCGACCAGGGCTCCATCGTGGTCTGCCTCAAACTTTGACTTTATTCCGGTCAAGTGCGACCAGATGTCCCAGAGTAGCGCTATATGTTTTTTAAACACTATAAAGTGGTTAATCTTTAAAAATTCATTTCTCCGGTTCCCTACATTGAATTTTTGTCGTTTTGGGGTCCGTTTGTTCATCAAAATATTACCTATTTTTATAAAATGGTGTGGTATTTTTATTGTATGCTGTGTCTTACTTATTTGATGTATTGGTGTTTTTAAATGCTTTACAGTCCTGTCTCCTAAGTTAGGCCTGGCTGCTCTTTGTCAGCTACCAGTACTTGAGCAAGGAGCTAATTTACTGAGACCTTTACTGGACCCTATACTGTGTTGGTGGCCTTATTACTAGTGACAGGTGCAAACTTACCCTTACCAATAACCCACTTTCCAACAATGTGCATCAGGCTTTACAGGTCTTTCTTTATAACATAAAAGGTACACATGGCTTTTTAAGGCATTTTATGATTTGGGTGAATCTTACAGTTAAGCAGGACCAGCCAACTACAAATGAAGGCCTACAACATCTCAACACTATTAACAAAATGTTTATGCAATACCAGAGTTCTCAAATTGTCAACATTTGTGATTCCACGCTGGAAAGAAATGGCATTCAAAGAAAAGCTGGTTAAACACGATTTAGGAAGTGAGCCAAGGTGAAAAATAAAAGTTGCATAGATGACGTTTGCATTTCACATGGATGAAGAAGCAATATGAATATGCATGCATATAAATTGGACACTTACCAAAAAAGGCTAACTAGCAATTGTGGAAAGAGAAAAACGTTGGGCTGTGTGCAAACAGCCATATCATTAAACCAACACTTTGATTCTATTTTGTTAATCAATTCTCTTTTTTGTAAGTGAGGAGCAGTTCTTTCTGCACTAGAATTCAGTTTCAGTGAGCTGCTTTAGTGTGCTTCATAATGGTGTTTTTCTGTTTTCGGAGTAGGGCTATCTTTATGGTTAGCTATCGATGTGTGTTAGCTGTCAGGCGAACGTTGGGGTCACTTGTGTCACAATGTTTGATAGGTGTTAATACCCTACCAGGCGTGTGGCGGTACTATTAAAATTTGAGGGACACATTAACATAGTGAGAAAGATAACATTGTCCTAGTATGCAAGTTGCTTAAGAGCCAACAGCAACGGTTTCATTCTCGGACACATCAGAATCTCCAGTCGGGTGCAAATGAGTAATTGCGCCTAGCTCAGAATTCTGGGTTTTTTGATCATTTTCATTACTGCAGGCACAGCAGGTTTTTTTCTAAGCCTGAGCGAAACTCATGTCATTTGCAGAAGTTACACTAAATGCCCACAAATTATACAGAATTAGGCATTATGAGAAATGCCGGTCAGACATTTTGAGCAATTTTTTTAGCACAAAATGCTTCCACGTGCCTATTTGGCGTAATAATCATAACGTAGAATGCCAGGAATTACGCAAGAATAACCCAGCATTTACAAAATTAGGCAGAGGGCTAGTTTTTCCACGCACAATTTTCACCACACAAAACTCAGAGGAATTTGCGTGGGGGAAAATGTGTTTCATACTTCGGAATGGAGGGAAAGCATGGAGTCACCGCTGACATGTAATCAGCTGTTTGCCAACTAAGGAGACATGTAATGTTTGATCACCAGTTATTTAGATGAAAAAAATCCATTGATTTATGTTCAATCATCGCCACGCTCTTTAAGTAACAGGCCCGCATCAAAGGTATGTATATGTCCCCGTCACATACTTTCTCGCTGTTATAATTGTATTGTTTAGTCTTGTTTTCTTTTGGACGTGTATGTGCAATTGATTTTGTCATGTCCTTCTGTCTCCCATCCTCAAAAGCTGAGAATGTGGGATAATAAAAGTGAGTCATCCTTCAAGGTATTTGGATTGTGCTGAAAGAGATGTGCCTCGTTATTCTGCAAGTTAAGATTCGAGCTGTGACAGACATCAGAACAATTTTTCAAGAAATATTACAGCAATTAGAGAAAATAACATATTGCATAAGGATCGGTAGGGAAAAAAGAACAAAGGTGGAGAGCATATGTTTACTTTAGTTTTAAAGCTTTGAAATATTGGAATAAATGCATTTTTTTAAAATGTGGAACTAGTTAACGTCGTACAGAATGTTTACTCTCCATATTTTCTAGTAAAGAAATTCTGGTTCAAATGCTAAAGAATGTGGAACACTTTCTGCTCAAATAGAACTTTCTCAATTATATAGCAGAGATCAACTCTGTACAAGCCGAATTTCATCTTCTTGGATAATATCTAGGCGTATGCCCACAAGCTAAAAGGGATGGAGTAGAAAATATAGTATATAACGAATATATTCTAATGATATCCTATAATCTATACATATATGTTAAAGTGACGATCTGGTTAGATAAAAATGTCAGTTAAAATGTTGCATTTTCAACTAAAAAAGAACTGTAATTCATCAGTTATAGTTTACTGAAGTAATTATAACTCACAGCCCTTCCATGCAGTGTTGTCATCACTTATGTTATTTCAGATGTTGTATTGATGGAATCAATGATGTCATACAACATATCATATGTGATGCAATATTTGAGATAATAAAGCGTGCATGGCGAGGGCTCACCTGATAGTTATTTCAGTTAACTATAACTTGTGTAGTTTTGTATTTTTCCGAGTTCTAAATGCAATGTTTTAACTGACATTTTCACCTAACTATAACATCACTCTCAACTTTGTTTTTTCCAGTAAATTTCTCAGTTTCTTTTGTGTAAAGTAAGATGTTATAATCATAGTTAACTATAACATCACTTTAACCTTTTTTAGTGAGTTTCTAAGATTTCTTTAACTTAAAGCAATATTTTATTACCATACCTAACTAGGTCTACCCCACACGAGGCCAGGTCCTGCACCCGACCACCCCGGGCAGCCAACCCCCAGTCGCACATAGCCAGCGACCAGGACCTGCACCCAACCCCTCTGGTGGCCAACCCCCAGTCACGCATGTCCTTCCCTTGACTGGGGTTGGCTACAGGGCCAGGCTTGTGGCTGGGCCCTGCACCCAACACCCCACAGGCAGCCAAGTCTCTATTGTTGGCCACACGCCATGGTTTTTCAGCGCCCTAAGGCCTTGCATTTCTTTTTGTGGCTCCACAAGGACCCGGGGGTCAGGGTGGGTGCAACTTTCTCTTCATGTTGTGGCCAGCCGATCAGATCACATGGTTTGAGCTCGAGGTACAGCAGTACTCTGCGATAGTTTGGCTGTGGTACTGTGTTGCTGTATATACATACATTTTGAGCCTTCATTTCTCAAAAACTATTAAACTGATTTACACCAAATCACAAGAAGCACACTTTCTCGGTAGAGATCTAGTTTTCTGCCAAATTTGGGGTAGTTCTGTTCAGCCTTTTTGGCTGTAGCCCTCCTCAATGTTCCTACGGGAAATTGCATGGGGAAAATATGTTTTACGACCCCCTTTTTTCTCAGTCCACCCTTGAAGTACCACCCTGAAACTTTTCACGAAGGAGCTGAGTTGGCTTAACATTTTTTGTGTACAGTTTTATGAAGATTCGTCAAACTGTGCCAAAGTTCAAGGTTATTAGCAAAGCAAAAAATCAATTTCCTTTGGAAACACGGCCCTAGCTATAGCTACACAGTGGCAACCGGCACACAGTATATACATACATTATCATATGAATGAATTTCATAGAGTACAAAATAAGGCAAGTCTTCATTTAATTAACTATTATTTTCACTTATGGCATAGCTATCAATTCACCCACACAAACACCATTAAGTGCTTATTATTTACAAGTTAAAGGCCAGATTCTGAGTGGGTAACCAGTTCCCAATCATGTGCAAGCTCCTGTTTGGCAGGGATGGGAATTTCAGAGATCTGTGGTATATACTACACCCCTAATTTTACCCTGCAACATTTTGCCAATTAAAACCTCTCTAAAGTTAATGAGGGACAACGTGTAGGAAAACTGTTGTTCATGTAGAATGTGGTGTGGTAACAACCAATTCCATATGTAATTCACCATTTTTAGAGGAAACATCATAAGAGAAGTTACAATTTGTACTTCTTCTGTTACATAACGCACCCCTGAGTATTAGTTTTTACTCGAGGCAGTAAGTACATCACCCTTTACCCACCTACTGAGATTCAGACCCTATTTACTTAAATGTCACAACTTTCCAATATTTCTGCAGAAGGTAAGATCTACATTCTGGCCAGGTATCTGCAGTCCTATAGCATTACCAATGAATGTTCCACTCCTACCTCCTAGTTATTTGCAGTATGTTGTATCATATACACACAAGTCACACTTTGGCATTGTGCCTTTTAGCTAGAGCTGAACAAGCTTTTGATTCCACTAGCATCTCCTAAATGGACTGGAACCCTTGGAAACCAGGTTTTGAAAGTCCAGGGTTGCTCCTGGTGTCTTTATCACTTTCCCAGCTCCCAAGGTTAATTGCAGTATTCACAGGGGGCTTCGAGAGAGAGAAAGAGATAGAAGGAGGGGCAAATTAGTGAGAAAGCTATCAGAGAGGTAGAAAAGAGAGAGGAAGGAAGGTAGGAGAGAGAGCAGATGGATGGAAGAGAGAGTGATAGCTCCAAGAGACGAAGGTAGTGGGTCTGGTTTGAGCATTTTTGCCAGGCTTATGGTTTCCTAGTCCAAGCCTGATATTACTCTTAACTTTCACGGAGTAATGGCAAGGGAAGTAGGTTTTGAAGGCTCAAGAAATAGGCACTTTATCCACACCTCCAGAAAACCTGGAACACACTATCTTGTCCAAAATGGTAATTCACATATTACCCATGAGAGAATGTAAATGTGTGCATTCGAGGCCAACCTTTGGAAATTGGAAACTGCTATGCAGCCAAAGATGGACTGGAAACCAAATGAATCTCTGGCAACAATATTCAAACTAGACTGTAGGAAACCTTGAACAGAATGCTGCCATGGAGTGTGCCGGGTTATTGCAGCCATCTTTCACTGAAATCAGTCCACTGGCATGCAACTCACTAGGAAAATTACAGAATGGTAGACTAGTTAGCCAGGCCCTGCACGAAGCCTCTTGGACAGATTTTAGGTTATCGGGGTTGGTCTTGTGAAATTTCCAGGAGGTATATTAGTTTTGAAGACAGTTGAAGTGTACTTAGTTACATCTATTGACCACACAGATTTTAGCCTGGAGAAAACTGCCCTTTTGATTGCAGATTCTCACTCTAGTAGAGTGAGAATTGATGGGGCATAGGCTTTGCCTCCAAACGACTAACCTATACCTTATAGACCTAGAGCCAAATTTATCAAAGACATGCATTGCCCTTGCACCACGAAATGGGGCGCAAGAGAGATGCAACTCTTTAGTTAGATTGATCAAGCCACGCAAAGTCACCCTGCGTGGCCTTGTGTGGCTTGATAAATCTAGAGTAACGCAATGCAGTGCAAATCACTGCGTTGCGTTACTCTGTCCCAGGGAGGCGTTCCTTGTGTGGGGCATGGGTGTTCCCAAGCATCCACCCATGGATGTTGGTGTATTCCCAGATTTAACATTACTGGTAGACCTGGGAATGCATCAAAATGCAGCACCTCCCCTGGTGAGGCGTAACAAGGAGAAATATTTGTATTTATTCTTGTTACGTCCTCTTTCTATGTGTGCTGCAGTTTGTAGCACATATTGAAAGAGGAAAATGCCTCATAGGATTGATTTTCTGCAGGAAGCTGCTTACACCACAGGCACCCTTGATTGCATTGGAGCTAGGCAGCACATAGTGGTCTAGTGCAGGGAAAAGGCAGGAACGAGCCGTATCATGTTCTTTGCTGCACATTCCTGCCGTTTCTCTATTATGTAGCTCAATGCAGCAAGGTGACTTGCTGTGCTGCGCAATGTTTTAATAAATATACCCCCTAATGTGTACAGTTGTCATGGTTTATCACATATTCAACAGGCTTAGAGCCAGCCGGAGATTTATGACATTTTTCTTCACTAGATTTTGAATGTGGAAGGAATAAGGCAGAACCAGTGTCTATACCAGACACATTGCTCTTGATTGATCCAGCTACATAAACATGATGTTCACCAAGAGTTCACCAAATCTAACAAGGCCAAGGGAGGACAATATGTTGATAAAAATCACACATCCAACCGAGGTGCCCTAGCTAGAGCAGTATCAGTGAGTTCAATAGTAAAATGTGAGCTTTACTTTTTGCTGTACTCTGCACTGTTTGTAACAATGGTTTGAACCACCCAATGAGCTTCTCTAGCAGTACTCATATAGAGTGACAGTAATAGCGCCGGTTAAGGTACTGTCGCCTAAGGCCCTCATTACAGGAGACGCATGACATGAAGTGATAATACCGGATCCCCAGAAATCCCTACACAACTAGTGTAATTTTCACATGCCCTCTAATAGCACCATCATGAGTTTGCCCCTTATGAATGGGGATTGGTCTAAGGAATGTGTGTTTTCACCATGATCCCCTGTTTGGCTGATGAAGTATGTACTGGAGACAAAAACCAGGAGTGCAGAGATCCTACACAGCTTGTAATCCTGATTCGGTCAGTAACTCTCATTACTGTCTGTATCACAATTTCACAGATTATCGGAATAAGGTCATGAATATTCTTTATGAAGTAAGCCACTAGTACCAGTATACTAAACAAATGAGTATTGGGGCTGTTCATTCATGTAATATTGCCCTGGTTAAGGAAATGGTACAGCGAAATTCATAAGGGATTGTCAGTGTATCATAGTGGACTCTTACCTGATGCCCTACCCGCCCAGCAATCAGCTAATGGTACACCTGATATTGCCCACAAACTATTTTAGCATCCAGTAGAGGAGTATATTAAGATAGATGGAAGAGATTCAGCAGAGATGCTTTTTAGGGCTTGGTGAAAGCCAATTTTATTTAGTGATCTGTTTTCTTGTCTAGATTCTAGAAATGACATGTAGTTTTCACTCTAAAGGCCAGCATACTGAGTTGGCCAGAGTATTATTCCTGGAGGGCGATACCACTCAGGTGACTTTTGCGTGGCCTGGTGTACCCGCATCTGGGATTACCGGGTGCGGGTACCCAGCCCAGTTTTAACAGGTGTGAAAAAGCATCCAGTAAGCTTTTTGGAGTCAGCGGTCAGCTGAGGGTCAGACTGGTCCTAACCTCACCATGATCAGCATGGAAGCATGCAATGCTTTCCCAAGCAGTCAAGAAATGTATCCTGTCCATTGTCCCTCAACCGACCACACGGGTCCCCCCACAGCAACCTGTTGAAGCTCCCTCTACTACTTACAACCAGCTCATGGCAGGTGGTAAAAGGAAGTATTCATATGAACCAGGGAAAACCTGCGCTAGAACATCCAGTAATTCCAGGTTTGACAGGTTGTTCCCCATTCTGAGGAGTTCAACTAGTGATTACCGTTAAGACAGGAGGACATGCTGGCCAGAATCCTTAATTCTTGTCATGGTATCCCTCCACTTAGTTAAGAGAGAACTCATAATGAGACCCAAGTGTGTTAATGCTCTGGGATACATTCTCATGTAGAGAGCTTAAGGATTGTTTTCTAAATTGAATTTTATTGTGTCATATGATTTTTAAGAGGAGTGGTGGTTTGAGCTCATAAATATGCAAGTGCATATATATTCCCCAAACTGACTCACGTATTTAATGATAGGAGGCATGGCCATTGTAAGATATTTATCATACTACATGTCTTCTACATAGTAATATTGTAGTTCTCCATAAGTAGAGCACTATATCACTACTAGAGTGTTTTTCCCTGTTCTGATGCACTAGCAATTACGATGATCTTGTGCAACATTATAAAAATGTGGAAGATGAGACCGCTATTTGCCATATATCTTTGCTGATTCTTTTAGGAGCTGCAAACACGCTGAAGAGACAATTCATAACAATTTTACCACAGTCCAGGAACATTAGGCGTATAGTATTGCAAAATTGCTTTGGAGTTTTTTGGAGAGCTCATGATATTTGTTTTGATATAGTTTGTAGAGCAAATTTATAAAAATAAATTGAGCCTAGGTACAGCCTAGTAGTTACACAAGGAAAATGTCTATCCCTCTTAGTACTGAACTTAAAAGGAAGCTGCTATTAGCATACTAGTGGCTGATAAAAGAACTTGTGCAGTGTAATACCAACTACTTATACTCACCCAGGTAACAAGGGTTTTAAGGAAAATTTGAGGGAATTTAATGATGTATGCCTTGTTTTGGAGTTTGGGAGACAGATTACTCTGTCACGAATGTCTGCCTTATTTTGAATGCACCATATTCTATGGCATGTGTAATAAGGTGGACGGGATATCCGTCATGTTTGTGATGAAGTGCCAATCTGAGAAAACTCTACATGAGTCCCTTAATTATTCAAAACGTAAGTGGGGACATGAGCACATCAAGAGTCTAGGAAAGTTTCAAATATTATCAAAGAATGAAAATTTCCTAGCTGACGTAACAGAAAGTTTCAATTCTATTAAGGACTCGGACGCGAGGATTATGCTTACTTTCTTCGCTTTATTTCAACCAGGAGCAATTTTTTAACAAGTACAATAAAAACTAACATTCCCATAAGTACTTGGAAATATAGCAAACTTAACAAACAATCATGAACCAATAGTACAAACAAAGTCCCTGGTCAGTGTTAAAGCTCCCTCTTTCTTTGCGCGAGTTACCCCACTGCTAACCCTGGGCATAGTCCGCGAAGTAGTGCTACGCGAAGCTACGCGAAGTGCACTTCACACTACGCGAGCTACGCATAGCACTACGCGAACTGCGTAGTGTGCTGTTCGCGATGATTGCACAGTGCCAGATGCTTGTCCACACTGTGCAATCATTGAAAACGGCATCTTGCACAGTGCGAAGCTGTCTTACTGCCGCTCGAGTAGATTTTTACCGAGCGGCAGCTTTCTAACGCTGACTGGTAGTTTCTCATCGCGAGCGGTCGCGAGCATACGTGACCACTCGCAATGAGAAACCTGACCTCCCCGCGTTGAGAATCTCGCTGAGGTTTATTTTCCACGCTCGCGATCGGCAACTTGATGTTGCTGATCGCTAACGAGGAAAATGTCTCGCCGGGATGTCATTTTGCTTGCTCGCGGTCGCCAACTTGACGTTGAGGACCGCGAGCAAGCAAAAAATGACCGCTGCACTACGCTACGCTAGGCTACGCGTGTTTGCACTGTGCTACGTGCAATTTGCGTAGTGCGAAGTAGCGCAAACTTCGCAAACTACGCGAGCGTAGCGTAGTGCTTTGCCCAGGGTTACCCACTGCACGATCTTCAGGCATCTTGTTTAGCTCCTTCAATCACTAGCAAAAGAGAGAAAGCCATAAGCAACTGGGCCTGTATACATTTCATCAAGCATAAACGTAACAGTCAGCATTAAACATTTTAGCCCCAGGTCACCCAACGCTGGGTTCTCAAACTAGCATACAGTCAGGAGAAAAATATTGAAAATGCATACTTACTAGTCACGGGGAAGGGCCTGAGGTCAAGATTTCTCACCGGGTGGGATAATCCTCACCTCTGAGTCCTTAATAGAATTGAAATTTTCCATTACGTCAGCTAGGAAATTTTTCATTCTATACCAGGACTGGAGCTGAGTATTATGCTAGTTCAAAGCTTGTTCACCACCAAATAAGCCATATCCAGCACTGGCTTTAAGTAGAAAATTTTAAAGGTGGAATCTGAAGACCAATGTGCCGTATTCATGATGTCCTCCACACGGGCATCTAGGATGAACGCCTTTGAAGCCATCACTCCTCGTGCTGAGTGCACCCCCGAACACCTTGGAGTCAATACCAGCCTCCTGCATGATCCACCTAACTCAGCGGGCAATAGCCGAAGAAGAAACTGCCTTACATAGTTTTCACAGAGCAATGAGGAGTTGCCACTCACCCTGTGGGCAAAACTCCTCCATCATCTCCTCCTAAGCCTTGAGGCACTGTAACACACATAGTTTGGGAGTATCAAGAAAAGCTATATATATATCGTGATAACTCTGCTGTTGGACTTAGTCCATCTACTGACTATAAAGGAAACTCCTTCTGGGGAGCATTCTCTACCCGTAATATCCAGGGCCCGCACGTCCGAGACCCGTCTGCAGGACACTAGGCATAAAAGCATGGCCAGCTTTGCTAAAAGCTCCTTATGAGACAAAAAACCTGTTAGGTTGCCAGCAGAGGAGCAAGTTAAGTACCTGATCAACATCCCACAGCATAGAGTAATGTGGTTTTCATCGCAGAGAGAGGTGAATCCCCTGAAGGAGCCTGCGTACAAAAAGATGCTTCCCTCCCAATTGGGAAACCATCGTTTGGAGCGTGACCCATTGAGACAGCGGAACAGGAAGCATTAATCAAGCGATAGGCCAAACCTTCCGGCGCGAGGCTGGATAAAAATTGAGCACCTGCACTACATTGCCGACCACGGGATCCACACCCTGTCTCATACACTAACGTGTCCATCTTGACCAGGCCAACCTATAGCATATGAATACACTGTCTGCCCAAGCCTTTGACAAGAGGTCTTCAACTTGTTTTGAAAGACCTGGGAGAATCCAGTGTCTCCTGTAATCTGCCATGCAATCAAGGACAAGGAGCCCTCCATCACCATCCAATGGGGAGACTGGTCCGTATTCATGAGAAGAGTCTGGAACAGGGGGAGAGGCAATTGGAGAATCCCAAGAAAGGTTCATCAGAAAAGGAAACCAAACTTGAGATCTCCAAATAGGAGTGATCAGGACCACCTCCGCTTGTTGCCTCCTGATACGGGCTGATACTCTCGCAATCATTGAGAATTGGGGAAGCGTGTACCCCCTTTCCCGACTCCAATCCTGGAGGAATGCATCGGGCACCAGTGCTTGCACATCTGGTCCCCAACTGAAGAACTGGACCAACTGGTGATCCAGCCGAACTGCAAATAGTTCCACTGAGACTGGTCCTACCTGTACGAGATCATGGAGAAAACCTGCGGGTGCAGTTTCTATAGGCTCGAGTCATGGAAGTGGCGGGAATGCCAATCCACCACCTGGTTCGTCTGGCCAGGAAGGTACTCCGCTGTGACCGATATGTGATGGTCCAGACAGTAGTGCCAGAAGTTCTTCTCCAGATCGGACAGAGCTTTGGATCTTGTCCCCACTGAGGTGGTTGATATAGCGCACTGCCAATACATTGTCCATCTTGAGGAGGATGCAGGATTAGATCCTGTCCTTGGTCCAACAACGAACCGCGAAGGAGCTGGCGAGGAGCTTCAACCAAACATATAAGTAACCTCTGTTCTTGTTGTGACCATGTGCCTCCTGTGGAGAACTCCCCATACCTAATGCCCCAGTCTAATCTTCTGGCATCTGACTCCATTACAAGGTCTGGAGTGGAACAGAAAATTGCTCTCCTGTTGCATGCCTGCATGTAGGAAAGTCACCAGCCTATCTCCTCCTTTGCCTCGTATGACAGGGGCACCGACTGAGAATATGTGAGACCCTTCCATAGATGATGCGCCTTGAGGCATTGTAGGGCCCAATAGATCACCTGGATGGAGGACGAAAGTAAGCCCACCAACAGAGAGATCTGGCAAAACAAGGTGCGCTGTTTGGAGAGTGTTCTCCTCATCTTGTGTCGGATCTTCATCACCTTTCGGATCGAAGGCTTAAAGACTCTGAGGTAGAGTCTATCATGAAGCCCAAGAAGTTAGTTCACTGGGAGGGAGTCAGGAGCAACTTTTTCTTGTTGATGAAAAAAACCCCAGACCTTCGAGAACATTCACCGCTGTCTGCAGTTGAAGGGATAGCTTCCTGGGGCATTGGTATAATGGCAGAATATTGTCCAGGTAGACGATGAGATGTGTCTCCTGTGTCCGAAGGTGTTCCACCACTGGCCTGAGTACCACAGAGCCGACAATAGCCTGAAAGCTAGAGTGGAGAACTCAAACTTCTGGTGTCTCTACACAAATTGAAGGAACCGTCTGTGTGGGGTAAGACTGGAATGGTCAGGTGAGTGTCTTTTAGGATGCACCATCCAATCAAAAGGCCGCAGGAGGTGAATGCCCTTTATTGTGAATTGGTGGTAAACCAGCCACTCGTTGAACTCCCGGAGATTGATGACTGGCCTCCAGCCGCAGTTGCTTTTGTCTACCAAGAACAGATTGCTGATGAAGCCGTCGGGATGCGGCATAGACAGGCATATGGCCCCTTTGTCCAGGAGGGCCCCGACCTCCGCCTCTATGAACATGGCAGCCTGCAGAGAGAACTGCATTGGACACGGGCAAGATTCTTGTCGGGGGAGCCTTAGAATTCGATCTGAAACCCACGAACAGTCTGTTGTTATGGACAACCAAGCCTGAAAATAATTTAGTAGGCCAGTCCCTTACTATTTGTTGGGAAGAAAGGTGAACACTCACTGTTATTGCAGGCATGAGAGGCCTGTTTTTTTAAGCTGCCTCTGCCACAGAATTGCTGGCCTCGACTGGGGTAGAACGCTGCAAATTGAGACTGGTCCTACCACTGGCCACGCTTGTCCCCTGGCGGGGTATTGGGAAGAGAAACGGCCAGCCAAGCAGCTCCTGCCATGACTGGCCCTTTGGAAGACCTGTGGGGTGAAAATTCATTTTATGGATGACTGGGGTTTATTTAGGGAGGTGAACGTCGCCATGAACTTCCCTAACTCTTTGATGAATGGGTCACCAAAACAACCCTCTAGGGCCACCGCCTCTGCTTCAGATGGTGCGAGGTCCCCAGCTTCGGGTCTACCTTAATGAGCAATGAAAGGCAGCATTCAGTGGATAGCATGCAGTTGGCATTCATCAAAAAGATGACCTCCAATTGTGCCCAGCCAGAAAGGACCTTGGGAGAGATAAGGGACCTAGAGGACTCAGCTTCCTATGCCATGTCTAGAATATTAGGAAGGGGCCCAATAGCATCCAGCAACTTATTTTGGCAGGACCACCAAGACCTATCAATGCCCTTTGGGGTCCTTCATGAATTTCACCAGGAACGTGGACATCCTGGGGTCATCTCAGGTGTAAGGGCAACCTTTCCCTCCAAAGCAGGGTGGGGACTCTCCACCAAGAGGTGGCTGCGGGCCTCATTCTCCATCGGCTTACGTAAGTGCCCCGCCATGTATCTGGCCACCTTGTCCGTCGGGGCCATTCAGAAGATCTAGGGTGTGGGATGCCTTTGGGGTCCTGTATATCCATCTCCATGTCGGAGGGAGAATGTCCCATAGAAGGGACTGGGTCAGGAGAGGAACACCAGGGTCTAAAGGGGCCTGCCCCATCATCTGAGTCCCCTTGGAAGTCCTCCCCATTGAGGCTGCCTGGTGAAACATGCTGGGAGGGCCCTGCAAATGGCTCTGGCTGCCCGGGGGCCTAAGAAGGGGGAGCCTGGGCCAGGAAGGCCCTCTTTAGGACATTGAACATGTCGTGATCCACCGGCTTCCCGACCTCTCTTACTAGGTAATGGTTCTGGTCCCTGGGGAGTGTGTTGTGATGTTGAGCGACCCGGGGGCCCCAAATGTGCAAAGTCCAATTTGGGGCCGTAGCACACTCCTGGGCTATCTGCCTCCCAAGGTGCTATTCCATAGGGGCCAAAGCCTCCAAGACCGCCATGTAAAAAGAGGCATCTACACCTTGTAAAATCGTCATCCCAGGGGGGAATTGTGTGCCCTGAGACATCTGCATGACGTATGCACCAAGGTTGGTAGACTAACAGGTGCAGTGTTGCCTTATGTGGTACTGTGGTCCAGTAGTGTTTGCGCGGGCCAAGCCACACAGTTTTATAGGGTCTAAGCCCGGGGACACTCATGCCTTGGGGTCGCTGGGGTATGGCCTGGGACTGTGTCCCACAGAGGCCTGAGTGGCTGCTGAAAGAAAATACAGACACCGCAGGGCATCATGAAAAAATGAATACAGACCCCTGAGGGCGAATATAGCACGTTACTACGTGATGTATTACATCGCATGCTTTTACAATGCGGTTGTTACAACGACCGCGTTGTTAGTACGCGATGCATTTACATCGCAAGTCATTACAACGACTTGCAGTAGAGGGCGCGCTAGACTTTCCAGTTTGCGCAACAGTAGGGAAGGTGTTGGAATTCATTTCCAATACCTCAGCGCCCCCTACAGCAAGTCGTTGTAATGACTTGCAATGTAAATGCATTGCGTACTAACAACGCGGTCGTTGAAACGACTGCGTATAATAGTACTGCGATGTAATGACAGCGTTGTAAACGCTGTTTCCCCTGAGGGCATCAGGCAGGAAAGCTTTAGGATTAATAAAGACTCCGGTGTCACAGGACATCAGTCTCCAGGCCGGGGAAAAGGCTCTAATAACTACAGTGGCAAGCAATGTCAAATTCACATTGGAATTTGTAGAATTCACGTCGCGGAGCCAAAAGCCACCCTGAGCACAGCGCCTCTTGGTGGGCGGAGGACCGCAATTGACACACTGTCCCGAAGCAAAATAAACACTCAGCTGCATAAGGAGCTCAAAAGGTTTCTCATGGCCCACACAGTAAAAGTAAACCCGCTCACAGTATTGGCGTTAAAAAAGCTTGTCACAATCCACATGCATAAGGGAGCAGAACAAAAACAGGACTTATCTCTAGCTGCGAGCAGAGAAAAAAGAGGGAGCTTCAACACTGACAAAGGACCTTGCTTAGACTGGTGGTTCATAATTCGTTTGTAAGTTTGCTATATGCCCAAGTGCTTATGGATATGTTTGTTTTTATTCCACTTGTTAAAAAATGGCTGCTGATTGAACTAAAGAAAAGGAAGTAAGCATAATCCTGGCCTCTAGTCCTGACATAGAATCCTTTTTATTATGAAACTGTCTAGAGTTTACAAACATAAGACATATGTAAACTTGAAATTTTGAACAAAGAACTTCAGAACATGGAAAAGGAAGCTACTGAAACAAGCACTAGCAACGACAACCAGGACCACCTTAATATGCAGACTAAGAGCAATTAGCATTGCCAATGTTTGTTTGCTTTGGCCTCTCAAAGGCAAAAATCAAGCAAGTGTCTCACTCTGCCTTTTGGATGCCATCACAACGATGATGGACTGCGAAGGTCAGCAGGCCACCATGTCTCTGATTACATTGAAATACAGCAAACATTTTTTCAAATAGAGACAATTTTTCCTAAGGGAAACAGGGCTACATATTAAAAAAAATAAAAAAAAATAACAGTTGCATTGACAGTAGGCAGTGGGCTCGGATCACTGCCTACTCCCCCAACAAACCTTTTTTTCAATTCTTAAGGAGAAATGGGTTCCATGTTGAGCGACTTGATTAAGATTGCAAAGCATTGATACATCTCACACCGATTGGCTATTCGGAAGGGCCATCTACAACAAGCTCCTTCCAAATTGTGAATTAGTATCCATTTGGAATCCCATTTTAGGATCTGGTAAAAGTTTATTGACGTCTAAAAAGAGATTAATGTAAGGTAAAAACCTATTTTGTGGTTGCAAATTTACTTATTTTTGCAAATTGCAGCATTTGCGACCCAACAATAGGTTTATACATTAGGTGCTATATTACATATGTTACCCATAATATAAGTCTTACATTTATGGCCTGATTCAAAAACTACATTTTGAATACATAAAGTAGTAGTAGTACTACACACTTCAGCACTTTAAGTGGTGTCAGGCGTCAGACCTGGTAGTAATTACAACCAACTTTGAAACAAGGACCAGTTGGGGATTTATAGGTATGACCTTCACATTACTCGCAAAAACACTGATTTCTCAAAAATGACTGTTAAACCCTTAAGATATTCCATGTTAATGATGGAATCCCTGTTTACATCTCAAGTTTTACTTCATCTCCAGTTCCTTAAGAGTTTAGGCTTTTTTAAGATGTGTGTTTCTGTAGTGTGTTTCACAAAACATGACTCTTGTACAGTGCGTATTTTGAACTAATTTGATTCCAGATGTCTGAGTTAGTTCAGGTTATCGATGAGTTTTTGTATCGGCTCATGATTGGAAAATCCGAAGTTGAGGCTGAAGGCAGTGCACGTTTCTCACAGTGCCTGACAGAGGGTCATAAAAGTGTACAGAGAACATGTACATCCAATTCCTAGTCTCTCTACATAGCTCACATATGTGCAATTGTGGGACAGTGAGAGGCATGCAGATGAAGGATTTCAGAAAGATGTGGGAAGAAAAAGGGCACAAGTGTATCACAAATTCAGAGACTGCAGAAAAAAAGTGTTGTAAAGGGGAGAACACAATGTCTGAGACACTCTAAAGATTACTATCACTTTTGCACACCTTAATAATACTTAATGCAAAGTCTCTCATTTAAAGAATTGAAACATTTTCAATACTATTTATTCACAACAAAATCAGTGCTCCACATTTATTTGATATGGTTGTATGTTGGAATTACGAGTTCCTCAACAACGACTACCCTAACAACGAGGTCGAAACCACGGCCTCGTCTAAACCATGATTTTTTTACCACGCATTCCTTTACCACGATTTTTCGTGGTAAAGGCATGCATGGTAAAAAATGCATACCAACTACTACCCTAATCCCCCAACCCCGCCTGAAAACAAGCACGATCCCCCACACCCCTAAAAACTAACCTCAAACCCCGCACCCACTAAAAACTAACCCCAACCCCCCACCCTCTAAAAACTAACCACAACCCCTCCACCCCCTAAAAATTAACCCCAACTCCCCCACCCCCTGAAAACTAACCCCATCCCCTCCCACGCCCTGAAAACTAACCCCAACCCCTCCCACCCCTGAAAACTAACCCCAATCCCCGCACCCCCTAAAAACTAACATCAACCCCTCCACCCCCTGAAAACTAACCCCAACCCCTCCCACCCCCTGAAAACTAACCCCAACCCCTCCCACTCCCTAAAACCTATCCCCAACACCCCACCCCTAAAAACTAACCCCATACCCCGCACCCCTAAAAACTAACCCCAACCCCCACCCTCTAAAAACTAAACCCAACCCCTCCCACCCCTGAAAACTAACCCCAACCCTACCACCCTGTAAAAACTAACCCCAACCCCCCCCCCGTAAAAACAAACCCCCACCCCCACCTCTTAAAAACTAACCCCAAACCCCCCACCCCCTGACACCTAACACAAACCCTCCCACCCCCACACACCCGTCCCTCCCCAAAAAAACTAACATGACCCCCCCACCCCCACAAACCCCTCCCACCCCCAAAAAACTATCATGAAGCCCCCCCCACCCCCACGAACCCCTCCCACCCCCAAAAAACTAACACGACACCCCCACCCCCACAAACCCCTCCCACTCCCAAAAACTAACACAACCCCCACACCCCCACAAACCCCTCTCACCCCCAAAAACTTACATGACCCCCACCCCCACAAACCCCTCCCACCCCCAAAATAATAACACAACCCAACCCCCCACCCCTACGAACCCCTCCCACCCCCAAAAAACTTACACAACCCCTCCGACCCCCACGAACCCCTTCCACCCCCAAAAAACATACACAACCCCCCACCCCCACGAACCCCTCTTACCTGTTCCTGTGCGACGCTCCTCCAAACTCCGCCCTGCCCGAACACTAGACCGAATCAGCCTTAACCTTAAGACTCAGTGGTCGTCCAGGCAAGTCGTTGTTCGGCTTGCGTGACTCCAGAACTCGTTGCTCCGGAGTCGTGGCAAAGGTCGTTTCCCATTTCATATATCTAACAAGAGGCACCCACATACTGTTCAGGTGCAATGCGATGTAAAGTGCAGAATTTTAGTTTACATGCTTAAGCCACACATTTAATTAGCTAGGACATGTCTCTTGGAAAGGATTCCTTCTCAGGCTTATTGGCTTCACCGCTTCTAGAGACCTCCCACCTTTTTCATCCCACTTAAAGCACTGACTTGCGTACTACAAAATGCAATTCACAAATCTATGTGAAATTGAGGTGGGAATCTCCACCTCTCCTATATTTTCTGTGGAGCAATCTTCACACATGAAAGTTTACTACTTAGTACTAAGGGCCTCATCATGATGTCGGGCGGAAAGCCTTCACCCGACAGTCAGAATTTCCTAGACCGCGTCGCAACCCTTCAGACCGACTCGTTCGGTTTACGATCTGCCCGACCGATTACGATGTTCGCGGTTGGACTGTAAACTACACGGTCCTTTCGAAACAGTTCCGACTGGCTCTCGGAGAAGTCATGTCGGTCGGAACCACATCTGCAGCTCTACAAACAGCGTTTCTGACAGACCGATTACGATGTTGATTTCCAACAGCCTTTCCGAGTCGGCCTGTCTGACACGAAAAGGCTGTCGGAAAGTGACTTTGGGGGCCCTGAGCAGGGCCCCCTTCATCCTGCAGCCTCCGGTTGGGGGCCGAGGGGGTACCTAAGGGACTCCCCTGTAAAATCCTGCACTGTGTGGCTGGCACCGTGGGGTGCCTGCGACAGAGTGCATGGTTTTACACACACACACCATTTCCCTATTGGAGCCTGTGTTGTGTGGCAGAACACAGGCTCCCAAAGGGAACAATGAGACTCCAACTGAACATTGTTCAGTCGTATAGTAATGCGTCGGGCGGAACCGCCGGCCACGAGTCGGTTGGTTCCCGGATCCGAGACGGTGTCCGGCAGAAAGTTTCCACCCATCATCGTAATGAGGCCCTAAGTGTCAGAGGGACCGGGGGATGTGGCTGGAAAATACTTGCTACTAAATTAGGGGTGTTTGGGGAGGACTAAGGAGGGGTTTAGGGAGGACTAAGGAGGGGTTTAGGGGGAGACAGGCACCCACCCACAAAAGAGTAAGCTCATTGCTATTCAGAAATTTAAATTCTAGAGCCAAAAAGGATGCAACCAGTAGTAAATGTAATCCAGCTCAGACCTGGATAAAGCCCAGCACGACAAATGATAAAATATATGTAAGAAATTGGAATATTTGTTCAAGGAGGTGACAAACCACTTTGAAGAATAATTGCAATTCGTGCCAGTGTGACCCACAAATGTCATTAAATACCACTGTGCTTAAACCTCTGGAAGCTTGGCGCAAAGCAGTCATGCTTAGCCCCTTGAGTGCTAAGGATGAGATGGTCTCGTTCTGTGCACTATTGGTGCTGGCTGCCTGGAGGACAAGACCATCTAGTCCTTAGAACTTATGTGGTTAAATTGGAGGTATTGTGTAAAGAAAATTACCTATGGTAATTTAGAAAAATAGAGAATATTTTACTCAATAAAATGACGACGAAATGATTTTAAGATTAAGAATAGTGCCAAAAGGCATGACGCGCCAACTGAGGGTGTCTAGTTGCACCAGACCAGGACAAAGTCAAAAGTTGAGGCTGACCTCGATGGAGTGTGGGCTGGGTACAGGACCAGGCTTGGCTTGCTGAGAGTTGTACCTTCTGTACTTTTTGAGGGGGCTGCGCGGTGCTGCGATGCAAGATTCTGCTTCGCTCTGTGATGGGTCTTTTGAAACTGCAGGTCAGGTGCTGTGCGTGCTGCAATGCGAAGCCTTGTGTTGCTCTGCACCACTCTGTGTCGAATCCGGTAAAATCTTCAGTTAAGCATGGAGACGTGTACTCTGACTCTAGCCAAGGGTCCAGCACATTGAGGACAGCAATTAGGGGTCAGGATTCACTCCGACAGAGGCCAGAATAGCACACCAGCTCAGGACCAGTTGGGTCTGGTCAACTGGAAAAGCCTCTAGAAGCTTGTTGTGTCCTGCGAGCCCAAACTGGACATGTGTGCTGTGGCAGGTTCCTTTGGAGTGTAATCAGGGCAGGGCACAGCTCTACCCCAGCCATCCTGTCAGGAAGAGCAACTCCCCTCTACACCCATGCCCCTTTGTTCACTGTATGGTCCTAATACTCATTTTCCAGTAAGGGAGTCATCACTAGCACAAGAGCAACTGGCCACTCACAGAAAGGCCCTAGAAACTTTAGGCAGGAAAATACTACCTTTCCAAAAGTGGCATTTCCAAAATAGTAATTTATAAATTCAACTTTACCATTCAAGAGGATTTTAAATTACAATTAAAATGAGTGGAAAATGTATTTCTCTATCTGTTGTCATATTGAACCTAGCACCTATTAAATGTTAAAAGGAAACCGGTGTTGGTCTATGGGAGGGCAGCCTTGCCACAGTGAAAATAACTTTGGAGGTTTTTTTATTGCCAGGACAAGTAAAAGATTAAATATAGATATCCAACGTTTTAAATAGCCTGAACCCTGCCCTATGATGCTTTAGGGCCTATCTTAGGGGTGACTGATAATTATTAAAATATAAGATTTAAAGCTTGGCAAAGGGGTTATTGTATCCAGATGATGATACATGTGATACCATATACTAGGGGCTTTCAGGTATATTAAATGGGCCAATCAGGTGGAGGCCAATTCTACTATGTTTGAAGGAAAGAGCACATGCACTTTACCTGTGGTTAGCAGGGGTAAAGTCTACAGAGTCTTAATGCCAGCCTCAATGGGTTCAGCTGCAGAAGGCAAAAATCTGGGGGAATATTATGCAGAAGATGGTAATTTCCAACAATATATAAATAACCTTCTTCAATTTAAAAATACATCGGAATTTAATTTTTAAACAATATTTACATTGATTTAAATCAGTTCTATACATATTTTTCAAAATGTATTAATATAAAACATCTTACTTCAGGTGGTATTTTTCAAATGCATTTCTTTAAAAAAATTATTTTCATTTAATTTAATATTTCAATTAATCAAATATTTAATTCAATTTTTTTTAACAGTGCTGTATTTTTAATTATTTTCTACATTTAAAATAAATCCATACATATATAAATATATACATTAATAATTAACAAACATATTTTAATAATTGTTATGAAATGTATTAAACTTTTCACATTTTCCCTATACTTTACCATAGGAAGATCTCCGCGCCAGTAGCGTAGAACTGTGCCTACATTTGAAAAGTTACTAGTAGTAACTTTGCACTCTGAAATTTGGCTCCATCCCTGTTTAAGGGGTGGAAATATGTAGGTCAACACTATGTATTAACTTACTACAAATGCTAAAAGTAAATTTACACATAAAGATTTACTCGTGTAAATTTCCCTTTGAAAATAGGCGCCAATGTGTTTATTGTGGGGCAGTGAGAAAACAATTGTCAAAGGATTTGTGCAGCATGGGTAGATTGCGCTGGTAGTAGGGTGCAAGGCCTAGCAGAGGTCTGTGCACAACTGATGTTAGTCAGAAAGTGGGTTGGGGCAAACCATGTGGATTGGTGGCTGGCTGCACAGTATTGTGAATGCAGTGCTCAGCTGTAGCTAACTCCCTCCTGCATGGGTTGTCTGCACATGAGATTGGGTCAATCACTGCTGCCCATGGCTGAAGGCTATGTGCAGATGAAGTTGGCTTCAAAGTGTATTTTTGTGCAGGCAGTCAGCACAGCTCAGGGCATGTGGGTAACCCCAGCTGTCATGACCAAAGTCTTGCACAGCATTGTGGGGTTGGCCTCACAGTGGGTTGGGCATAGGGCCTCAGCATTGGCCAATTTGCCAACCCAACCCTTAGAGCAGGTGTTGGCTGTATGTGACTTCGGAAAGGTGCCCTGCAAGCCATTCATTTATGTGTGCTACCAAAACCTTTGTGTAGCATTGTTTGACCTGAGTGTTGGTAATGGTGGCATACAAAAACAAGGTGGTACATCATAAAAAAATCTGTTCACTGAAAAAGCTTTGTTTAGATGTAAGTAATGGTTTCTTTTGGTCATAAAACATTAACATATGTTTAGGATAAACCTCAGAAATTCTTTGAAAAAACAATGTTATAATGAAGTTATGGTCAGGGAAAAATGAAAAACCTCTGGTTTCTGCCGTGCATTGCTCACATGGAATTATACCATTGAAAAGACATTCCTGGTGAGAACTGACTGACATGACATCAACAAATCCAGGGGTTTTCAAGGTTTGCTCTCTCTCTCTCTCTATATATATATATATATATATATATATATATATATATATATATATATATATATATATATATATATATATATATATATATTATTTATGTGTGTGTATATGTATATGTGTGTGTGTGTATATATATGTATGTGTGTATATATATATATAAATCTATATCTTAGTTATAGTTAGGACCTAGTTCCCATAGGAAAATAGTTTTTTGTTTTGCTAATATATATATATATATATATTCACTGAAAAAACCATAGGTTTCAGGTACGTTATAGTTAGAAACTAGCATTTAAAAAACCTTAGAAATTCACTGAAAAAACCATAGGTTTCAGGGACGTTATAGTTAGCTGGACATTTCACTCTTACAAAACCATAGAAATTCCACCGTTATAGTTAGTTCAGCTAACTATAACTCGCGCACCCGCAATGCACTGCTCATGACGTCACATATTACATCATTCATGACATGGTCAGTGACATCACTGATGACATCACTGATGAATGAATGAATGAATGAAGTCATTTATAGAGCGCTGGCTATCACTCCAAAGGAGCATCTTGGCGCTACGAGTGAGAGTCAAAGGGGGTGTGGTCTCTAATGTCGCAGTAATCAGATAAAAGATAGGGCCAGACTATCAGGAACTGTGAAGATCCAAGTTTTCAATTTTTCTTAAAGATGGACTCCGTCTGAATAAGTCTCAATTGGGTAGGTAGATAATTCTAGGCTTTTGTCCCTAGTACAGCCATAGATTTTCCCCTCTGGACTTCAGACGAAAAGGGGGGTACAAGTAGATTTTCCTTAGAAGATCTTAAGTCACGAGCAGGAACATAGGCTTTCAATCTGCTCCTAAGGTATTTAGGACCGGTTTGTTTTACAACTCTGAAGATTATCACAAGGATTTTAAAGAGAATTCTCTTGTGTATAGGTAACCAATGGAGGATTTGAAGAGCCTCGGAAGCAGAGGACCCCTTAGGTAGATTCAGTACCATTCGGGCCGCTGCGTTTTGTACAGTCTGCAACTTTTTTAGAGTACTCTTTTTTATACCAGCATACAGGCTGTTACAATAATCTAGTCGTGACAAGATCATCGCCACTGCTACAGACTTACAAGCTATGGCTGGTAGGAGGTCAAAGAATTTTTTCAGAGTTTTTATCCAATGGAAACAAGTTCCTGCTACCGACAAGGCCTGCTGATCAAAAGAGAGAGAGCTATCAAATCGTACTCCCAGATTCTTTGCCGTGTCCACAGTATTGGGGGGTGGGGCTGCGTCAGTTGGCCACCACAATTTGGGTGAAAAGATATTATATTTTCCTAGCAGCAGAATCTCCGTCTTTGGCTGTTACATTTAAGGTGATGAGTCTTCATCCATTCAAAGACCGCCTGACAGACATTGTTGAAAATTTTCTTCAGCTGCTGTGGTTTCTTTATCCAAGGTAAGGATGAGCTGTGTATCATCAGCATAAGACACAGTCTCAATATCAAAAGATGATATTAGATCTAACAGGGGCACCATATATATATTAAAAAGTGTGGGGCTCAAAATTGAGCCCTGAGGCACACCTGAATGCAGCTGCTTCTCAGTTGAAGTAAAATTGCCAAGTGTTACTGATTGTCTTCTGTTTCCCAGGAATGATATCAGCCAGGCCAGAACATTCTGTGAGATCCCTGCACTTCTTAACCGCTTACCCAGAGCAACATGGGAAACAGTGTCGAACGCGGCTGATAAATCCAACAGGATCAGCACTGCCGTCTTTCCTTGATCCAAGGCAAATTTTAGCATCTCCGCAGTGTGTAGGAGAGCTGATTCTGTTGAAAACCCAGCCCTGAAACCTGATTGCCTGGGATGTAACACATTGTTTAATAGGAGGAAGTCATTTAGTTGCTTATTTACAAGTTTCTCTGTTATCTTACTTAAACAGGGCAATAAAGAAATAGGTCTGAGATTGGTCAAAATAGTAGGATCCGCAAGATGTTTCTTCTGAAGAGGTTTAACCGATGCAACTTTCCAGCTGTCTGGTACTACTGCCTGTCTGAGTGAGGAGTTGATAATCTGATTAATAATAGGATTAACAGTATCAATCAGAGCATGTAAAATTTTTGGATGGCAGGAGTCGCCTGGAGAGCCCGATTTACATGTCAAAATAGCCTGTCTGGACTGTTCAAGGGTAACCTCGTCAAAATGATTCAGCAGCGGTCTATTTTCTGAATTCTGATTTGGCCCTTCGGTAGGTGGTGTATCCATTGAAAAGTCCTTTCTGAGATCACTAACCTTGTCATTGAAATAGTCTGCAATCTGATCACACAATTGTTGTGATGGAGGAATTTCCTGACTGAATATCTTAGGATGAATATCAGGAATGACATCACTGATGACATCACTGATGACATCATCCAGTGACTGTGTGTTTCTGTAAAGTTTAAATATGTTTTATATATATATTCCAAGGTGTATTGAAGAATGAGTGGGTGTATAAGTGTCTGGATGGAGGATTTAGTAGGTGCGTTACTGACTGTAAAAGTGAGTGATTAAATGTGTCTTACTGAATGCATGGGTTAGTGACTAAACTGTGTGAATGTCTGTATCAGTCTGTCTGTTGTTGTGCAAGCTGCTGCATGGGTTGGTCAGTAGCTACATGAGTGTCTATATAGGTTATTGATTGGTTGTCTGAGTATTTGTTTGGGAGATTGAGTGTGTGTGTGTGGGTGGGAGGTGTGTGACTCTGTGCATAGATGTGTGAGTGGTTGATTCACTGGGTGTATGGGTTCAAGAGTGCATGTGGAAACAGCTGTATGGGTGCGTGAGTGTGTGTATGGGTGTGTTGGTGAGTGAATGGATGTCTCAGTGGTATATGTCCAAGTAACTACATATGTAAAAAGCAGTGTATGTGAGAGTTGAAGTATATAAATGACTCTACATGATAGTCAGTGATTGTGAGACTGGCTGTATGGATGAGTGTGTACTTGTATCACTGATTATATAAGAGAGAAAGTATGCGTTAGTATCTGTATGAATAAGTGAGGTGGTGTGTGTAGGAGAGTAGGATCTGCTTCACATGGGTACCCCCACTTTTTGCGGATGCTTCACTGTTTTTCGACATTAGTCTGGCTGGGGCCCTGCTAATCAGAACCCCAGCCTAGCTGCTTCCTCTCTAAAATGGTTTCCATGTGCCTTAGGCACATCACTGATTGGAATCTGGAGTGCCCTTATAAGTCCCTAGTATATGGTATACTATGTACCAAGGGCATAGGTACCTCAGAGGCCTGCCAGTGGCTGCAGCATGTATTATGCCACCCCTGGAAGGCCATCCAAACTGACACCACAGGTCTGCTACTGCAGCCTGGGTAAGGTGGTGCATGCACTCCTTACTGTGATATAGGTTACCTATATCACTAAATACATACACACATATAAACCTATAAGTCACTCCTAAGGCAGGCCTTATCAATCCTAAAGGCAGAGTGCATGGTTCCTATGTGAGAGGGTGCCCCTGCATGAGCAGGGCCCCTCTGCAGCGTTCGGAGACCCTTCTCTGATGCTGTTTGTAGTGCAGCCTGACCATATACTCTTAAGCGCATTATAACCTCGCGTTAAATGCTAACTTTGGAATGGCTGCACCTAAACATGTCGTGTTTGGTGTCAAACATCTTGGAATACTACCCCCCGCCAATTCTGGCAGCGGGGGTAGCATTCCACCCTTCTAGAGGGAAAGACATGTTAACTCTGGCCTAGCCCGGTAACTTCTTTCCAAAGCCCTGGCATCACAAAATGGATGCTGCTGCCACAGACACGAGTCTGGCCTCCTGCTGCTGGACGAAACTCCGGCAGGGGAGGCCTGGACAATAGGTTTCCTGTCCCAGGGAGGTGTGACCACCTCCCCAGACAGGATAATGTGTATTGGGGCTGGGCGGGAGCACTTTCGGGTGCTTTGAAGTCCTGCACTGGGGGCACACTTGGTGTCCCTGTGCATACCCCAGTTCAAACCGGATCAGGGGCTTGCAGCCCCTGCTTTGGCGTGAACTGGACAAAGGGAAAGGGGTGTAGCCACCCCTCTGCCCTGACCCACCCATAGGTGGGGCCACAGAGTAGTCCAACCCCTATCCTTAGTATAAGTATAGGAACCCAGTCCTTAGGACTTTAGATTATCCCTGGACGAAACTCTGAAACTGAATCCTGGACCTTCGACGCTCTACTCACGATTAGAGGACAGAAGAATCTCCCTTGGGGTCAAGGAGTGACTCCCCTGCTTGGCAGGCACCAAAGAAGCATCTGTCCGGTTCGCATTTCTGAAGCTCCCGTCGGACGCCGAAGTCATCGCATCACCAGAGTTAGATTCTCAGACTTCCCCGAGGCTACCCTGAGTTCCCAGCAAAGCTGAGGCCCATGGCTATCGTGGGTGACTTGAGACCGTGACCCCTGGACACCGAGCACATTTGCAAGTGCATCCTCTTCTGGGTCTCCCCCGAAGTCGTGCTTTGGGCTCCGAGTAGCCCAAGCCTCCAGCACCAACTGCACCGAAGATCACTGGCCTCCACTCCACGAGTGTCCTGTGAGCCAGATCCACGTGCGGCATCTTGAGGCTCCTTTGCGGTTGCTAGCCCGTTGGCTAGTAGCCCTTAATGAAGGCCAATCTTTTTCTATCTTGGTATCCTGGTTGCTCCAGGCCTGCCCTCACTTACCCTCGCTGGGTGAGTTCCCCAGACCTTGCTGGTCTGCACCATCGACGATCTTCCTCTGCATGAAGACTTGCCGTTGCCAAGGCTTGTTGGGTCCAATCCGGTTGCCGACACCTCAGCACTCGACAGACATCGTGTACCAGCCCGAATCCTGCTCCTGGTCCCCGACAACGCCTCCTGGACCTCGTGGCTGAAGAGTCAAGACGACCGTCAACGCACCTGAAGCACTCGACATCGGTGGGCATCTGTCCATCGCCTTCCTGGTCACTGGCTAGTGACCCAGACTCTGTCCCCTCTGCTTTCAGGTTCTTCAGAACTCCGATCCACTCTTGGATCCACCCGGACACTTTTCACTTGGTCGCCAGCAGCACTTTGCAGCAGATCGCCATTCAAATCGACGACGAAACCCGACCCCGAAAGGCACCTATGCACCCGGCTTCCCTGGGTGAGGTAACACGAGTACTCCGGTGCTCCCGTGGGTAGAGACTCTTCAAAGTCCTAGATCTCAAAGGGTTTGCTCCAAGTCCTCCTTTAAGTGTCCCTTTTCTTTAATTTCCCGATCACGACTTTCTCCATAGAAGTCAACGGCGTATCGCGGTTGTGTATTTACACTGCACGCGTCCCCCGTGGGTCCCCTGTGTCACTACCTTGGGTGGTTCCTTGTGGTCCAAGCACTTCTAGAGGCTCTAGGCCTAGTGTCTAGTTCAGTCGTGGTTCTTATACCACTTTATTGGTATATGGTTTGGTACGCCCCTAGGGCCCAAACGTGTATTTGTGCTATTACTGTGTTTAAATAACTTCTAACTTATGTACTTCGAACTCTAGCCTCATAAAGAGACTAGAGGGGTGTGTTTAGCAATAAATACATATATTTTGAATATATACCTGGTGTGGTGCTCTTTCATTTGATCACTCAAGAGATTATAGACTGGTAAAACAAGCTGCTTTACATTCCTTCAAGACTTAGCCTGAAGGCTGCTCTCCATAGCTACCACTAGGATAGCTTTCAATAAGGTTGTCTTTAACCTATCTCCAATAAGGGGTTGTTTGGACTGGTGCAAGGTGCCCACTATAATTAGTGGACAGCATATACCAGGCCAACGTCTCACATTGGTGTGCAGCGTGTGGGATTCCAGCTTGCTATTGTTTTACCAGATAATCTCAATTGAATTGATCAACTGAAAACCACTAAAGGTACCTAAGGTACATATAATTTAAGCTTAGAATACAGTAAGTTCTACTGAACTTAGAGTTGTGTGTTAAGGGATAGCACAACCCTTTCTACAACTCAAGAGAGTTTAGTAGGCCACACTAGAGTAGGTAGTGCATACACCACACCACACTAGTAATGTCTTTAAGGGTAGGATCTAAAGAATCCTTGCAGGAAGCCACTGAGCTTCCACCCTCCAAGTATGATACACTCCCATTCTTGGAATTGAGAGCTTTATGCAACTTGAGAAAAATAAGGACAGGCCAAAGCCCCACCACCCAACACCTCAAGGAGTTGTTGGTGGCTTATGACCTTAGTAAGCCCTTGGGGACTGAAGGGGTAGGAGCTGAGGGTGGGGCAGATGATGAGGATGGGACCAGGGGTACCAATACCCCCAGCCCCCCTCTGAAACTGGCCAGGAGGGCGACAATGGCCCTGACCTGGATAATCCAATCCCTCCTGAGGAAGATGAAGAGGATGATCAGAATGATGCCCTCTTTGTCCCCCCAGGAAGGATTATGAGTGTGCCCAGGAAGGTCTAGATCTCCTTCTCAGGAGTCTAACCACTCTGGCACCTCAATAGGGAGCTCTGTCTCATCTCATAGGAGGGAATCCTCTCATGAGAGAAGAAAGAGGCTGGTTCAATATGAGGAAGCTCAGCTTGAAATCAAAAAGAAGCAACTGGCTATAGACAGGGAGTCCCTAGATCTCTTTAGAGAGAGAAGAAAGTTGGGACTAGAGTCCCATGGTGGCAGCCATGTCCCTAGAGATAGGGAAAGGTCCTATGACCATAGGAACCTGAGCAAGATTGTCCCTCCCTATCAGAATGGGGATGACATCCACAAGTGGATAACTGCTCTAGAGAGGGCCTGTAAAGTACAGAAGGTCCCTCAGGAGCAGTGGGCAGCAATCTTGTGGCTCTCCTTTGCAGACAAAGGTAGAGATAAGCTCCTCACTGTTAGAGAGGAGGATGCTGATAATTACAAGGTCTTGAAGAGTGCTCTTATTGATGGGTTTGGCCTAACCACTGAACAGTACAGGTTGAAGTTCAGAGATACCCAAAAAGCACAGACTCAAGACTGGGTAGACTATGTGGATTGTTCTGCCAAGGCTCTGGAAGGCTGGTTGATGGGCAGTAAGGTGTGTGACTTCTCAGGATTGTACAATCTGATAATGAGGGAGCAGATTCTTAATAACTGTCAAAATCAGCTGTTGCATCAATACCTGGTAGACTCTGATCTGACCTCTCCCCAAGAATTGGGAAAGAAGGCAGACAAATGGGTCAGAACCAGGGTGAAGCAGAAGGTACAGAACCAAGGTGGGGAAACCAAGAAGCAAGATGCTAAGAACTCTGAAAAGGGTGGGGAGAAGGGTAAAGATCAAAAGTCTTCATCAGGCCCCCAAAAATCTTCTTCTGGTGGGGATTCACAGTCTACCAAAGGGAAAGGCCAAAGAAAACCATGGTGCAAGGTCTGTAAGCAAAAGACCCACTGGACCAGTGATTGCACCAAGTCCAAAGACTCCAGTCCAGCACCCACCAATGCCCCTAAGGCACCTGTTCCCCCTACAGTTACAGTTGGTGGGAGTGCTCCAGCCAAGGGTTTAGTAGGGTTCACCCTGGGTACTGAGTTGGGCTCTGACCTAGTCAGAGAACTGACTCAGGCTGTGTTAGTCTGTGATGGAGGCATGGATGTGACCTCCTCTGTGAGTCCCAGTAATCTGGGCAAGTACAGACAACAGCCTTTAATCAATGGACGTGAGGCTTTGGCATTTAGGGACACAGGGGCAAGTGTCACAATGGTGACACAAGACCTTGTGAATCCTGGGCAAGTTATACTTGGTGAGATGTACCAAGTGACCAATGCTAGCAATGTCAGAACAGACCATACTCTGGCAGTTGTTAACTTCTCCTGGGGAGGGGTAACTGGCCTTAAGAAGGTTGTGGTAAGTGCAAACCTACCAGTCGAATGCTTGCTTGGCAATGACTTAGAGACTTCTGCTTGGGCAGAAGTGGAGCTCAGGACCCATGCAGAAATGCTGGGGATCCCTGCAGATGTGTTTGCTGTGACCAGGTCACAAGCCAAAATGTCTAGCACTGAACAGGCCTTGGATTCTGGAAGAATGGACCAAGTGCCTTCCAAGAGGAGGAGTAGTAGGGTTAAGGCAGTGCCTTCCCCCTTGGCTCAGGAGGAAGATCAGTCCCTTGAGGGGGATGATCTCAGCCCTGAAGAAGGAACTGTCCCAGAGGAACTTGAACCTGACCAGGTTGAGTTCTTGGGGACAGGGGGACCTTCTAGGGCAGATCTGAGCCAGGAGCAGCAGAGCTGCCCCTCCCTTGAACCCCTCAGACAGCAAGCTGCTGCTGAGGCTGCTGGGAAAGCTAGTGGTCCCCATACAGTGTATTGGGATGATGGACTCCTGTACTCAGAGAGTAGAGACCCCAAGCCTGGTGCTACCAGGAGGTTGGTTATACCTCTGAAGTTCAGGGGCTTCCTATTGACCCTAGCCCATGATATTCCCTTAGCAGGTCACCTGGGCCAGAACAAGACTTGGGACAGAATTGTCCCTCACTTTCACTGGCCCCACATGTCTGAAGACAGCAAGGAGTTTTGTCGCTCCTGTGTAACCTGCCAAGCCAGTGGCAAGGCAGGTGGCACTACAAAGGCCCCCCTGATACCACTACCTGTGGTGGGGGTGCCCTTTGAAAGGGTAGGGATTGACATTGTTGGTCCCATGGATCCCCAAACAGCCTCTGGGCACAGGTTTATCCTGGTGGTAGTGGATCATGCCACCAGGTACCCAGAAGCTATTCCCCTCAGGACCACTACAGCACCTGTGGTGGCAAGGGCCCTCCTGGGAATTTTCTCAAGAGTGGGCTTTCCTAAGGAGGTAGTATCAGACAGGGGTGCTAACTTCATGTCTGGGTACTTAAAAGCAATGTGGAAGGAGTGTGGAGTGACTTATAAGTTCACCACACCCTATCACCCACAATGCAATGGTTTAGTTGAGAGATTCAACAAAACCTTGAAGGGCATGATTAAAGGGCTCCCAGAAAAGCTTAGGCGTAGATGGGACATACTCTTGCCCTGCCTTTTATTCGCATATAGGGAGGTGCCTCAGAAGGGGGTTGGTTACAGCCCTTTTGAACTTCTGTTTGGCCACCCTGTGAGGGGTCCACTGTGCTTGGTGAAGGAAGGATGGGAGTTACCTCTCAAGCCCCCAAAGCAAGATATAGTGGACTATGTACTTGGTCTCCGCTCCAGGATGGCTGAGTACATGAAAAAGGCAACCAAAAACCTTGAGGCTAGCCAGGAACTTCAAAAGGCCTGGCATGACCAAAAGGCTGTTCTGACTGTTTACCAGCCAGGACAGAAGGTGTGGGTGTTGGAGCCAGTGGCCCCAGCAGCTCTCCAAGACAAATGGAGTGGACCCCACACTATTGTTGAGCAGAAGGGTGAGGTTACCTACTTAGTAGACCTAGGAACACCCAGGAGTCCCCACAGGGTTCTCCATGTCAACAGGTTAAAACCATATGTGGACAGGGCAGACATGGGCTTGCTCATGGCTACTGATGAAGGGCAGGAGGAAGAGAGTGACCCACTCCCTGACCTGCTCTCACAGAACCCTGACGATGGGTCAGTAGATGGTGTAGCCTTGGCAGGCAGCCTCACTACCCAGCAACAAACTGATTGTAGGCAAGTTCTCAATCAGTTTAGACATATGTTTTCACTGACACCCAGTCAGACCACCTGGTGCACTCATGAAGTGGACACTGGGGACAGTCTGCCTATTAAAAATAAGATTTATAGGCAACCTGACCATGTCAGGGACTGTATCAGGACTGAAGTCCAGAAAATGTTGGAATTGGGAGTTATTGAACCCTCAGATAGCCCTTGGGCTAGTCCAGTGGTCCTTGTGCCAAAACCTCACACCAGTGGTGGAAAAAGAGAGATGAGGTTTTGTGTGGACTACAGGGGTCTCAATGCAGTCACTAGGACTGATGCCCATCCAATACCAAGGGCAGATGAGCTCATAGATACTTTGGCCTCAGCCAAATATCTCAGCACATTTGACTTGACAGCTGGCTACTGGCAGATCAGACTAGCTGATACTGCAAAGCCCAAAACAGCATTCTCAACCCCTAGTGGGCATTATCAATTTGTGGTGATGCCCTTTGGTCTGAAGAATGCACCTGCCACTTTCCAGAGGTTGGTGAATACAGTTCTCACAGGTCTGGAAGCCTATAGTGCAGCATATCTAGATGATATTGCTGTCTTTAGCTCCACCTGGGAGGATCACCTGGTCCACCTCAGGAATGTTTTACAGGCCCTGCAAAAGGCAGGCCTGACTATCAAGGCCACTAAGTGCCAGATAGGGCAGAGTCAGGTTGTGTACCTGGGCCACCTTGTGGGTGGAGGCCAGGTTCAACCTTTGCAGAGCAAGATCCAGACTATCATGGACTGGACTGCTCCCACTACCCAGACTCAGGTGAGAGCCTTCTTAGGCCTGACTGGGTACTATAGGAGATTTGTCAAGGGGTATGGATCAATAGTGACACCCCTGAATGACTTAACTTCTAAGAAAATGCCCAAAAAGGTTCAGTGGACAGTTAGCTGTCAAAAGGCATTTGATGACCTGAAGCAGGCCATGTGCACTGCTCCCATTCTACAGAGTCCTGATTACTCCAAGAAGTTCATTGTTCAAACTGATGCATCTGAATTGGGGGTAGGGGCTGTACTGTCACAATTGAATGAAGAAGGTCAGGATCAGCCAGTAGCTTTCATTAGCAGAAGGCTGACCCCTAGAGAGAAACGTTGGTCAGCCATAGAGAGGGAGGCCTTTGCTGTGGTCTGGGCTCTGAAGAAGTTGAGGCCATACTTGTTTGGTACACACTTCCTGGTTCAGACAGACCATAAGCCCCTCTTATGGCTAAAACAAATGAAGGGTGAAAACCCCAAACTGCTTAGGTGGTCCATTTCCCTACAGGGGATGGACTTTACAGTGGAACATAGACCTGGGAGTAACCATGCCAATGCAGATGGACTCTCTAGGTACTTCCACTTAGAACATGAAGACTTAACTGGGCAAGGTTAGTTTAATGTCCCTACGTTTGGGGGGGTTGTGTAGGAGAGTAGGATCTGCTTCACATGGGTACCCCCACTTTTTGCTGATGCTTCACTGTTTTTCGACATTAGTCTGGCTGGGGCCCTGCTAATCAGAACCCCAGCCTAGCTGCTTCCTCTCTAAAATGGTTTCCATGTGCCTTAGGCACATCACTGATTGGAATCTGGAGTGCCCTTATAAGTCCCTAGTATATGGTATACTATGTACCAAGGGCATAGGTACCTCAGAGGCCTGCCAGGGGCTGCAGCATGTATTATGCCACCCCTGGAAGGCCATCCAAACTGACACCACAGGTCTGCTACTGCAGCCTGGGTAAGGTGGTGCATGCACCCCTTACTGTGATATAGGTTACCTATATCACTAAATACATACACACATATAAACCTATAAGTCACTCCTAAGGCAGGCCTTATCAATCCTAAAGGCAGAGTGCATGGTTCCTATGTGAGAGGGTGCCCCTGCATGAGCAGGGCCCCTCTGCAGCGTTCGGAGACCCTTCTCTGATGCTGTTTGTAGTGCAGCCTGACCATATACTCTTAAGCGCATTATAACCTCGCGTTAAATGCTAACTTTGGAATGGCTGCACCTAAACATGTCGTGTTTGGTGTCAAACATCTTGGAATACTACCCCCCGCCAATTCTGGCGGCGGGGGTAGCATTCCACCCTTCTAGAGGGAAAGACATGTTAACTCTGGCTAGCCCGGTAACTTCTTTCCAAAGCCCTGGCATCACAAAATGGATGCTGCTGCCACAGACACGAGTCTGGCCTCCTGCTGCTGGACGAAACTCCGGCAGGGGAGGCCTGGACAATAGGTTTCCTGTCCCAGGGAGGTGTGACCACCTCCCCAGACAGGATAATGTGTATTGGGGCTGGGCGGGAGCACTTTCGGGTGCTTTGAAGTCCTGCACTGGGGGCACACTTGGTGTCCCTAGTGCATACCCCAGTTCAAACCGGATCAGGGGCTTGCAGCCCCTGCTTTGGCGCGAACTGGACAAAGGGAAAGGGGTGTAGCCACCCCTCTGCCCTGACCCACCCATAGGTGGGGCCACAGAGTAGTCCAACCCCTATCCTTAGTATAAGTATAGGAACCCAGTCCTTAGGACTTTAGATTATCCCTGGACGAAACTCTGAAACTGAATCCTGGACCTTCGACGCTCTACTCACGATTAGAGGACAGAAGAATCTCCCTTGGGGTCAAGGAGTGACTCCCCTGCTTGGCAGGCACCAAAGAAGCATCTGTCCGGTTCGCATTTCTGAAGCTCCCGTCGGACGCCGAAGTCATCGCATCACCAGAGGTGGATTCTCAGACTTCCCCGAGGCTACCCTGAGTCCCCAGCAAAGCTGAGGCCCGTGGCTATCGTGGGTGACTTGAGACCGTGACCCCTGGACACCGAGCACATTTGCAAGTGCATCCTCTTCTGGGTCTCCCCGAAGTCGTGCTTTGGGCTCCGAGTAGCCCTAGCCTCCAGCACCAACTGCACCGAAGATCACTGGCCTCCACTCCACGAGTGTCCTGTGAGCCAGATCCACGTGCGGCGTCTCGAGGCTCCTTCGCGGTCGCTAGCCCGTTGGCTAGTAGCCCTTAACGAAGGCCAATCTTTTTCTAACTTGGCATCCTGGTTGCTCCAGGCCTGCCCTCACTTACCTTCGCTGGGTGAGTTCCCCAGACCTTGCTGGTCTGCACCATCGACGATCTTCCTCTGCATCGAGACTTGCCGTTGCCAAGGCTTGTTGGGTCCAATCCGGTCGCCGACACCTCAGCACTCGACAGACATCGTGTACCAGCCCGAATCCTGCTCCTGGTCGCCGACAACGCCTCCTGGACCTCGTGGCTGAAGAGTCAAGACGACCGTCAACGCACCTGAAGCACTCGACATCGGTGGGCATCTGTCCATCGCCTTCCTGGTCACTGGCTAGTGACCCAGACTCTGTCCCCTCTGCTTTCAGGTTCTTCAGAACTCCGATCCACTCTTGGATCCACCCGGACACTTTTCACTTGGTCGCCAGCAGCACTTTGCAGCAGATCGCCATTCAAATCGACGACGAAACCCGACCCCGAAAGGCACCTATGCACCCGGCTTCCCTGGGTGAGGTAACACGAGTACTCCGGTGCTCCCGTGGGTAGAGACTCTTCAAAGTCCTAGATCTCAAAGGGTTTGCTCCAAGTCCTCCTTTAAGTGTCCCTTTTCTTTAATTTCCCGATCACGACTTTCTCCATAGAAGTCAACGGCGTATCGCGGTTGTGTATTTACACTGCACGCGTCCCCCGTGGGTCCCCTGTGTCACTACCTTGGGTGGTTCCTTGTGGTCCAAGCACTTCTAGAGGCTCTAGGCCTAGTGTCTAGTTCAGTCGTGGTTCTTATACCACTTTATTGGTATATGGTTTGGTACGCCCCTAGGGCCCAAACGTGTATTTGTGCTATTACTGTGTTTAAATAACTTCTAACTTATGTATTTCGAACTCTAGCCTCATAAAGAGACTAGAGGGGTGTGTTTAGCAATAAATACATATATTTTGAATATATACCTGGTGTGGTGCTCTTTCATTTGATCACTCAAGAGATTATAGACTGGTAAAACAAGCTGCTTTACATTCCTTCAAGACTTAGCCTGAAGGCTGCTCTCCATAGCTACCACTAGGATAGCTTTCAATAAGGTTGTCTTTAACCTATCTCCAATAAGGGGTTGTTTGGACTGGTGCAAGGTGCCCACTATAATTAGTGGACAGCATATACCAGGCCAACTTCTCACATTGGTGTGCAGCGTGTGGGATTCCAGCTTGCTATTGTTTTACCAGATAATCTCAATTGAATTGATCAACTGAAAACCACTAAAGGTACCTAAGGTACATATAATTTAAGCTTAGAATACAGTAAGTTCTACTGAACTTAGAGTTGTGTGTTAAGGGATAGCACAACCCTTTCTACAACTCAAGAGAGTTTAGTAGGCCACACTAGAGTAGGTAGTGCATACACCACACCACACCTAGTAATGTCTTTAAGGGTAGGATCTAAAGAATCCTTGCAGGAAGCCACTGAGCTTCCACCCTCCAAGTATGATACACTCCCATTCTTGGAATTGAGAGCTTTATGCAACTTGAGAAAAATAAGGACAGGCCAAAGCCCCACCACCCAACACCTCAAGGAGTTGTTGGTGGCTTATGACCTTAGTAAGCCCTTGGGGACTGAAGGGGTAGGAGCTGAGGGTGGGGCAGATGATGAGGATGGGACCAGGGGTACCAATACCCCCAGCCCCCCTCTGAAACTGGCCAGGAGGGCGACAATGGCCCTGACCTGGATAATCCAATCCCTCCTGAGGAAGATGAAGAGGATGATCAGAATGATGCCCTCTTTGTCCCCCCAGGAAGGATTATGAGTGTGCCCAGAAGGTCTAGGTCTCCTTCTCAGGAGTCTAACCACTCTGGCACCTCAATAGGGAGCTCTGTCTCATCTCATAGGAGGGAATCCTCTCATGAGAGAAGAAAGAGGCTGGTTCAATATGAGGAAGCTCAGCTTGAAATCAAAAAGAAGCAACTGGCTATAGACAGGGAGTCCCTAGATCTCTTTAGAGAGAGAAGAAAGTTGGGACTAGAGTCCCATGGTGGCAGCCATGTCCCTAGAGATAGGGAAAGGTCCTATGACCATAGGAACCTGAGCAAGATTGTCCCTCCCTATCAGAATGGGGATGACATCCACAAGTGGATAACTGCTCTAGAGAGGGCCTGTAAGGTACAGAAGGTCCCTCAGGAGCAGTGGGCAGCAATCTTGTGGCTCTCCTTTGCTGACAAAGGTAGAGATAAGCTCCTCACTGTTAGAGAGGAGGATGCTGATAATTACAAGGTCTTGAAGAGTGCTCTTATTGATGGGTTTGGCCTAACCACTGAACAGTACAGGTTGAAGTTCAGAGATACCCAAAAAGCACAGACTCAAGACTGGGTAGACTATGTGGATTGTTCTGCCAAGGCTCTGGAAGGCTGGTTGATGGGCAGTAAGGTGTGTGACTTCTCAGGATTGTACAATCTGATAATGAGGGAGCAGATTCTTAATAACTGTCAAAATCAGCTGTTGCATCAATACCTGGTAGACTCTGATCTGACCTCTCCCCAAGAATTGGGAAAGAAGGCAGACAAATGGGTCAGAACCAGGGTGAAGCAGAAGGTACAGAACCAAGGTGGGGAAACCAAGAAGCAAGATGCTAAGAACTCTGAAAAGGGTGGGGAGAAGGGTAAAGATCAAAAGTCTTCATCAGGCCCCCAAAAATCTTCTTCTGGTGGGGATTCACAGTCTACCAAAGGGAAAGGCCAAAGAAAACCATGGTGCAAGGTCTGTAAGCAAAAGACCCACTGGACCAGTGATTGCACCAAGTCCAAAGACTCCAGTCCAGCACCCACCAATGCCCCTAAGGCACCTGTTCCCCCTAGTACAGTTCAGTTGGTGGGAGTGCTCCAGCCAAGGGTTTAGTAGGGTTCACCCTGGGTACTGAGTTGGGCTCTGACCTAGTCAGAGAACTGACTCAGGCTGTGTTAGTCTGTGATGGAGGCATGGATGTGACCTCCTCTGTGAGTCCCAGTAATCTGGGCAAGTACAGACAACAGCCTTTAATCAATGGACGTGAGGCTTTGGCATTTAGGGACACAGGGGCAAGTGTCACAATGGTGACACAAGACCTTGTGAATCCTGGGCAAGTTATACTTGGTGAGATGTACCAAGTGACCAATGCTAGCAATGTCAGAACAGACCATACTCTGGCAGTTGTTAACTTCTCCTGGGGAGGGGTAACTGGCCTTAAGAAGGTTGTGGTAAGTGCAAACCTACCAGTCGAATGCTTGCTTGGCAATGACTTAGAGACTTCTGCTTGGGCAGAAGTGGAGCTCAGGACCCATGCAGAAATGCTGGGGATCCCTGCAGATGTGTTTGCTGTGACCAGGTCACAAGCCAAAATGTCTAGCACTGAACAGGCCTTGGATTCTGGAAGAATGGACCAAGTGCCTTCCAAGAGGAGGAGTAGTAGGGTTAAGGCAGTGCCTTCCCCCTTGGCTCAGGAGGAAGATCAGTCCCTTGAGGGGGATGATCTCAGCCCTGAAGAAGGAACTGTCCCAGAGGAACTTGAACCTGACCAGGTTGAGTTCTTGGGGACAGGGGGACCTTCTAGGGCAGATCTGAGCCAGGAGCAGCAGAGCTGCCCCTCCCTTGAACCCCTCAGACAGCAAGCTGCTGCTGAGGCTGCTGGGAAAGCTAGTGGTCCCCATACAGTGTATTGGGATGATGGACTCCTGTACTCAGAGAGTAGAGACCCCAAACCTGGTGCTACCAGGAGGTTGGTTATACCTCTGAAGTTCAGGGGCTTCCTATTGACCCTAGCCCATGATATTCCCTTAGCAGGTCACCTGGGCCAGAACAAGACTTGGGACAGAATTGTCCCTCACTTTCACTGGCCCCACATGTCTGAAGACACCAAGGAGTTTTGTCGCTCCTGTGTAACCTGCCAAGCCAGTGGCAAGGCAGGTGGCACTACAAAGGCCCCCTGATACCACTACCTGTGGTGGGGGTGCCCTTTGAAAGGGTAGGGATTGACATTGTTGGTCCCATGGATCCCCAAACAGCCTCTGGGCACAGGTTTATCCTGGTGGTAGTGGATCATGCCACCAGGTACCCAGAAGCTATTCCCCTCAGGACCACTACAGCACCTGTGGTGGCAAGGGCCCTCCTGGGAATTTTCTCAAGAGTGGGCTTTCCTAAGGAGGTAGTATCAGACAGGGGTGCTAACTTCATGTCTGGGTACTTAAAAGCAATGTGGAAGGAGTGTGGAGTGACTTATAAGTTCACCACACCCTATCACCCACAATGCAATGGTTTAGTTGAGAGATTCAACAAAACCTTGAAGGGCATGATTAAAGGGCTCCCAGAAAAGCTTAGGCGTAGATGGGACATACTCTTGCCCTGCCTTTTATTCGCATATAGGGAGGTGCCTCAGAAGGGGGTTGGTTACAGCCCTTTTGAACTTCTGTTTGGCCACCCTGTGAGGGGTCCACTGTGCTTGGTGAAGGAAGGATGGGAGTTACCTCTCAAGCCCCCAAAGCAAGATATAGTGGACTATGTACTTGGTCTCCGCTCCAGGATGGCTGAGTACATGAAAAAGGCAACCAAAAACCTTGAGGCTAGCCAGGAACTTCAAAAGTCCTGGCATGACCAAAAGGCTGTTCTGACTGTTTACCAGCCAGGACAGAAGGTGTGGGTGTTGGAGCCAGTGGCCCCAGCAGCTCTCCAAGACAAATGGAGTGGACCCCACACTATTGTTGAGCAGAAGGGTGAGGTTACCTACTTAGTAGACCTAGGAACACCCAGGAGTCCCCACAGGGTTCTCCATGTCAACAGGTTAAAACCATATGTGGACAGGGCAGACATGGGCTTGCTCATGGCTACTGATGAAGGGCAGGAGGAAGAGAGTGACCCACTCCCTGACCTGCTCTCACAGAACCCTGACGATGGGTCAGTAGATGGTGTAGCCTTGGCAGGCAGCCTCACTACCCAGCAACAAACTGATTGTAGGCAAGTTCTCAATCAGTTTAGACATATGTTTTCACTGACACCCAGTCAGACCACCTGGTGCACTCATGAAGTGGACACTGGGGACAGTCTGCCTATTAAAAATAAGATTTATAGGCAACCTGACCATGTCAGGGACTGTATCAGGACTGAAGTCCAGAAAATGTTGGAATTGGGAGTTATTGAACCCTCAGATAGCCCTTGGGCTAGTCCAGTGGTCCTTGTGCCAAAACCTCACACCAGTGGTGGAAAAAGAGAGATGAGGTTTTGTGTGGACTACAGGGGTCTCAATGCAGTCACTAGGACTGATGCCCATCCAATACCAAGGGCAGATGAGCTCATAGATACTTTGGCCTCAGCCAAATATCTCAGCACATTTGACTTGACAGCTGGCTACTGGCAGATCAGACTAGCTGATACTGCAAAGCCCAAAACAGCATTCTCAACCCCTAGTGGGCATTATCAATTTGTGGTGATGCCCTTTGGTCTGAAGAATGCACCTGCCACTTTCCAGAGGTTGGTGAATACAGTTCTCACAGGTCTGGAAGCCTATAGTGCAGCATATCTAGATGATATTGCTGTCTTTAGCTCCACCTGGGAGGATCACCTGGTCCACCTCAGGAATGTTTTACAGGCCCTGCAAAAGGCAGGCCTGACTATCAAGGCCACTAAGTGCCAGATAGGGCAGAGTCAGGTTGTGTACCTGGGCCACCTTGTGGGTGGAGGCCAGGTTCAACCTTTGCAGAGCAAGATCCAGACTATCATGGACTGGACTGCTCCCACTACCCAGACTCAGGTGAGAGCCTTCTTAGGCCTGACTGGGTACTATAGGAGATTTGTCAAGGGGTATGGATCAATAGTGACACCCCTGAATGACTTAACTTCTAAGAAAATGCCCAAAAAGGTTCAGTGGACAGTTAGCTGTCAAAAGGCATTTGATGACCTGAAGCAGGCCATGTGCACTGCTCCCATTCTACAGAGTCCTGATTACTCCAAGAAGTTCATTGTTCAAACTGATGCATCTGAATTGGGGGTAGGGGCTGTACTGTCACAATTGAATGAAGAAGGTCAGGATCAGCCAGTAGCTTTCATTAGCAGAAGGCTGACCCCTAGAGAGAAACGTTGGTCAGCCATAGAGAGGGAGGCCTTTGCTGTGGTCTGGGCTCTGAAGAAGTTGAGGCCATACTTGTTTGGTACACACTTCCTGGTTCAGACAGACCATAAGCCCCTCTTATGGCTAAAACAAATGAAGGGTGAAAACCCCAAACTGCTTAGGTGGTCCATTTCCCTACAGGGGATGGACTTTACAGTGGAACATAGACCTGGGAGTAACCATGCCAATGCAGATGGACTCTCTAGGTACTTCCACTTAGAACATGAAGACTTAACTGGGCAAGGTTAGTTTAATGTCCCTACGTTTGGGGGGGTTGTGTAGGAGAGTAGGATCTGCTTCACATGGGTACCCCCACTTTTGCTGATGCTTCACTGTTTTTCGACATTAGTCTGGCTGGGGCCCTGCTAATCAGAACCCCAGCCTAGCTGCTTCCTCTCTAAAATGGTTTCCATGTGCCTTAGGCACATCACTGATTGGAATCTGGAGTGCCCTTATAAGTCCCTAGTATATGGTATACTATGTACCAAGGGCATAGGTACCTCAGAGGCCTGCCAGGGGCTGCAGCATGTATTATGCCACCCCTGGAAGGCCATCCAAACTGACACCACAGGTCTGCTACTGCAGCCTGGGTAAGGTGGTGCATGCACCCCTTACTGTGATATAGGTTACCTATATCACTAAATACATACACACATATAAACCTATAAGTCACTCCTAAGGCAGGCCTTATCAATCCTAAAGGCAGAGTGCATGGTTCCTATGTGAGAGGGTGCCCCTGCATGAGCAGGGCCCCTCTGCAGCGTTCGGAGACCCTTCTCTGATGCTGTTTGTAGTGCAGCCTGACCATATACTCTTAAGCGCATTATAACCTCGCGTTAAATGCTAACTTTGGAATGGCTGCACCTAAACATGTCGTGTTTGGTGTCAAACATCTTGGAATACTACCCCCCGCCAATTCTGGCGGCGGGGGTAGCATTCCACCCTTCTAGAGGGAAAGACATGTTAACTCTGGCTAGCCCGGTAACTTCTTTCCAAAGCCCTGGCATCACAAAATGGATGCTGCTGCCACAGACACGAGTCTGGCCTCCTGCTGCTGGACGAAACTCCGGCAGGGGAGGCCTGGACAATAGGTTTCCTGTCCCAGGGAGGTGTGACCACCTCCCCAGACAGGATAATGTGTATTGGGGCTGGGCGGGAGCACTTTCGGGTGCTTTGAAGTCCTGCACTGGGGGCACACTTGGTGTCCCTGTGCATACCCCAGTTCAAACCGGATCAGGGGCTTGCAGCCCCTGCTTTGGCGCGAACTGGACAAAGGGAAAGGGGTGTAGCCACCCCTCTGCCCTGACCCACCCATAGGTGGGGCCACAGAGTAGTCCAACCCCTATCCTTAGTATAAGTATAGGAACCCAGTCCTTAGGACTTTAGATTATCCCTGGACGAAACTCTGAAACTGAATCCTGGACCTTCGACGCTCTACTCACGATTAGAGGACAGAAGAATCTCCCTTGGGGTCAAGGAGTGACTCCCCTGCTTGGCAGGCACCAAAGAAGCATCTGTCCGGTTCGCATTTCTGAAGCTCCGCGCTGGACGCCGAAGTCATCGCATCACCAGAGGTGGATTCTCAGACTTCCCCGAGGCTACCCTGAGTCCCCAGCAAAGCTGAGGCCCGTGGCTATCGTGGGTGACTTGAGACCGTGACCCCTGGACACCGAGCACATTTGCAAGTGCATCCTCTTCTGGGTCTCCCCGAAGTCGTGCTTTGGGCTCCGAGTAGCCCTAGCCTCCAGCACCAACTGCACCGAAGATCACTGGCCTCCACTCCACGAGTGTCCTGTGAGCCAGATCCACGTGCGGCGTCTCGAGGCTCCTTCGCGGTCGCTAGCCCATTGGCTAGTAGCCCTTAACGAAGGCCAATCTTTTTCTAACTTGGCATCCTGGTTGCTCCAGGCCTGCCCTCACTTACCTTCGCTGGGTGAGTTCCCCAGACCTTGCTGGTCTGCACCATCGACGATCTTCCTCTGCATCAAGACTTGCCGTTGCCAAGGCTTGTTGGGTCCAATCCGGTCGCCGACACCTCAGCACTCGACAGACATCGTGTACCAGCCCGAATCCTGCTCCTGGTCGCCGACAACGCCTCCTGGACCTTGTGGCTGAAGAGTCAAGACAACTGTCAACGCACCTGAAGCACTCGACATCGGTGGGCATCTGTCCATCGCCTTCCTGGTCACTGGCTGGTGACCCAGACTCTGTCCCCTCTGCTTTCAGGTTCTTCAGAACTCCGATCCACTCTTGGATCCACCCGGACACTTTTCACTTGGTCGCCAGCAGCACTTTGCAGCAGATCGCCATTCAAATCGACGACGAAACCCGACCCCGAAAGGCACCTATGCACCCGGCTTCCCTGGGTGAGGTAACACGAGTACTCCGGTGCTCCCATGGGTAGAGACTCTTCAAAGTCCTAGATCTCAAAGGGTTTGCTCCAAGTCCTCCTTTAAGTGTCCCTTTTCTTTAATTTCCCGATCACGACTTTCTCCATAGAAGTCAACGGCGTATCGCGGTTGTGTATTTACACTGCACGCGTCCCCCGTGGGTCCCCTGTGTCACTACCTTGGGTGGTTCCTTGTGGTCCAAGCACTTCTAGAGGCTCTAGGCCTAGTGTCTAGTTCAGTCGTGGTTCTTATACCACTTTATTGGTATATGGTTTGGTACGCCCCTAGGGCCCAAACGTGTATTTGTGCTATTACTGTGTTTAAATAACTTCTAACTTATGTATTTCGAACTCTAGCCTCATAAAGAGACTAGAGGGGTGTGTTTAGCAATAAATACATATATTTTGAATATATACCTGGTGTGGTGCTCTTTCATTTGATCACTC